>PVIY010060072.1:0-11788 GCA_004026745.1 Myrmecophaga tridactyla
AAAAAAAAAAAAAAAAAAAGGCCAAATTCTATAACCTAGTGCCTTTTTCTAAAATTCTATAAAGGTGACTTCTGTCTCCATGCTAGAGTCTGCCACATATGCTGTGGTTGGTGATGTGGTGAGCGGTACCTTTTTTATTGACTGACAGAATAAATAGAGTATAAAGCCAAAATAACCCACAACAGATGACTGAATGCATGTTAAACTTAGGTAAGAGGAAAGGCATTTGTCATTTTTAAACTTTCCTTTTGCTTCTTCTCTTTTTTAGTGCTGGTGTGGGCCTGGTGTTGTAGGATCGGAGATTTGCCAAAGCAAGCAAGAGGCAAAGGAAAAACAGCATACATGAGCGATGTAAGGGGAAAAAAACAAATAGTATTTCCATTACGTTACAGATTTGTGCAGTTCTGACTGACAGAGTTGGAAGAACCCTTAGAAAATCTCTTGTCTTCCTCCCTAATTTTATAGATTAAAAATGGAAAATTCCAGAGAGGTCGTGTTACTCTTTGCCCATCATTTGTATGAATTTCCTAGATGGTTCTTCTGTCATCCTTCTGTAGTTTAACCTTTACAGGTTCCTAAAACTCTGCTTGTTGCACAGTGGCAAATGTGTCACTATCAGACCTGTTAGCCATTCCTGTGTCTGCTACTTATTTGGTTACCCAGGGCAGGTCATTTAATCTTTTTGAGTATCGGTTCCCTCTCACCTGTGGAATGGGTAAATAAACAGAGGTATCATGCCTCTCCAGAGCATCAGCTAGTTCCATCTCCCTACCCCATATTATCGACAGCCCCTTCCAAAATGAAAAAGTCAGAATGGCCATAGCCCAAACTCCCTTAAAGAGTGGGATAAAATGATCGAAGGTGATGGTGAAGTTATACAGAGAAGGTAGGATTTAACAAATGAATATAATTGCTGAATCATTAAATTGATACTTCTTTTAGTCTCTAGTATCTTAGAGTAGCTAGAAGTACAAACCTAAAAGTGTGGAATTGTAACCCGTACCAAACTCTGAAATCTGTTCTACAACTAATTGTTGCAATATGCTTTGAAACTTATTGCTTTTTTGTGTATATGTTATTTTTCACAAAAAAAAAGAAAAGAAAAGTCAAAAAACAGAAAAATCCCCTAACAGGTGTCTGGCCTATCTTTTGTCATCTTTCTATTGTTTGTATTGTAGACTATAGAGTCTGTGCTGAACTGGTGAGTTATGAGAAAGAACCAGTGACTTCCTTAGGGACTTCACTAATTGTTATAACTGCTTCTGATCCTTAAGATACTTTTTATTTTTTTATTTTTTGGTTTTTTTGTCTTGTTTGTTTTATCATATGTTATCTAGGATTTCCTGCTGTTAAAACAGATCATGATTGATTTTTGAATATTGAACCAGCCTATCATATCTAGAATGAATCCACTCGGTCATGGTGTATAATTCTTTCTATGCATTTAAAAAAATTATTGCTAATTTTTTGAGAAATTTTGCATCTATGTTTATGAAAGATATCGGTCTATAGTTTTCTTTTCTTGTAATGTCTTTATCTTTTCCAGTATTAGGGAAATATTGGAATTCATAAATTAAGAATGAGTTAGGAAGTGTTTCCACTGTGTCTATATTCTGGAAGAGATTATGGGAAATTGGTATTATTACTTAAATATTTGGAAGAATTCATCAAACTGACTTTCTTTTTTAGAAGGGTATTAACTATTTATTCATTTTTCCAATGTATATCCTAGTATGTAAAGTTGTTTCTCATTATGTTGAGTTGGTATTCTGTGTCTTTCAAGGATTTAGTCTCTTTCATCTAATTTACCAAATTTGTGGGTATAGAATTGTTGTTAGTATTCCTTTTTTACCCTTTAAATGTCCATGAGATCCATAGGGATGATACTTTTTTCATTTTTGATATTGGTCACTGTTGTCTTCTCTTCTTTTTCCTAGGTTCATCTACTAGAGGTTTTTAAATTTTGCTAATGATTTAAAAAAAGTTTTTCTTTCTGTTGGTTTTCTCTGTTGTTTTCTTCTTTCCCCTTCCATTGAATTCTGATTTTATTTTTACTATTTCTTTATTCTCTCTTACATTTTACACTTAATTTGCTTTTTCTTCCTCTAGTGTCCTAAGATGGAACTAGGTTATTGATTATAGATTTTTTCTTTACTAATACATGCATTTAATTCTATAAATTTCCCTCTAAGCACTGCTTTTACAGCATCCCACAAATTTTGAGAAGTTGTATTTTCATTTTCATTTGGTTCAATATATTCTAAAATTTCTTGTGAGACTTCTTTGATCCATGGACTATTTGAAGGTTTCTTATTTAATTTCCAGACATTTGGGTATTTCTAGCTATATTTCTTTTACTGGTTTTAATTTTATTTATTTATTAATAGTTACTTTAATTATTGAAGTTGTACATTTATAGAAGTCATGTAAAAAAATTCAGTGTTCCCATATACCCCCCTTTTGTTGACACCTTGTATTAGTGTGATACCTTTGTTATAATTTATGAAAGAATATTAAATAATACTATTAAGTATAGTCCATAGTTACATTTGGTATATTTTCCCCACGTACCATCCTATTATTAACATTATATTAATGTCATGAATTTGTTATAATTCATGAAAGTACATTCTTATACCCCAGTCAATTGTTCACAATTGATCCAAGAACTTGAAGATGCTCCCTCTACATTTTCTTCTAGGAGTTTTATAGTCCTGCTCTTATATTTAAGATTTGATCCATTTTGAATTAATTTTTGTATATGAGATGATATAGGGGAAGTCTTTCCTTTTTTTCAAATGTATATCCATTCTTCCAGCACCATTTGTTAAAGAGACTGTTTTTCCCCAAATGAATAGATTTGGCAGCCTTGTGAAAAATTAGTTGGCCATAGAAGTGAGAGTCTATTTCTGAACTCTCAATTCAATCCCATTGGTTAATATATCTATCTTTGTGCCAGTTCCACACTATTTTGACCACTGTAGCTTTGTAATATGCTCTAAACTCAGGAAGTGTGAGTCCTTCAATTTTGTTCCTTTTTCAAGATGCTTTTTGTTTATTCAGGGCCCCTTACAGTTAAATATAAATATGAGGATTGGCTTTAACCATTTCTGCAAAATAGGCTGTGGGCAGGGAAGTTTGGAAGTGCATTGAATCTGTAAATCATTTTAGGTAGAATTGACATCTTAACAATATTTAGTCTTTAAATCCATGACCATCGAATGCCCTTCCATTTATTTAGGCCTTCTTTGATTTATTTTAGCAATGTTTTATAGTTTTCTGTGTATAAATCTTTTACATCCTTAAATTTATTCCTAGGTATTTGATTATTTTAGTTGCAATTATAAGCAGATTTTTTCTTCTCTTTTTTTTTTATTAAAAATATGGAATGCTTCACAAATTTGTATGTCATCCTTGTGCAGGGGCCATGCTAATAGATTTTTTTCTTGATTTCCTCTTCAGCTTGCGCATAACTAGTATATAGAAACACTACTGATTTTTACATGTTGATCTTGTACTTCACTGCTTTGCTTAATTCTTAGATTAGTTCTAGCATCTTTGTTGTTGATTTCTCAGGGCTTTATATAGGATTATATAATCTGCATAATGAAAATTTTACTACTTCTTTTCCAATTGGAATGGACTTCTATTTACTTTTCTTGCCTAAGCACTCTGGCTAGAACTTCCAGTGCAGTGTTGAATAATGGTGACAGTGGGCATCTATATCTTGTTCTAGATCTATAGAGGGAAAGCTTTCAGTGTGGTGTTGGCTGTGGGTTTTTCATATATGTCCTTCATCATGTTGAGAATGTTTTCTTCAATTCCTATTATTCAGAGTGCTATTATCAAAAAAAGCATGCTGAATTTTGTCAAATTTTTTTTCCTGCATCATCGAGGTGTTCACGTCTTCTTTTATTTTTGTTTTGTTGATGTGGTATATTATATTAAAGGATTTTTGTGTGTGTGTTAAGCTCACCCTTGCATACCTGGACTAAAACCCACTTGATCATGATGCATAAATCTTTTGATGTGCTGCTGGATTTGATTTGCAAGAATTTTGTTGAGGAGTTTTGCATCTATATTCATTAGGAAAATTGGTCTGTAATTTTCTTTTTCTTACAGTATTTTTATCTGGCTTTGTTATTAGAGTGGTGTTGTTCTCATAGAATGAGTTAGGTAGTGCTTCCTCCTCTTCAATTTTTTGAAAGAGTTCAAGCAGGTTTTGTTATTAATTTTTTTTTTTAGAATGATTGGTAGAATTCACCTGTGAAGCCATTTGGTCCTGGGATTTTCTTTGTTGGGAGGTTTGTATGATTGCTTCATCTCCTTTCTTGTAATTGGATCATAGGCATTCTATTTCTTCTTAAGTCAGTATAGGCTGTTCATGTAATTCTAGAAATTTGTCTATTTCATCTAGGTTGTTAATTCATTGGCATATAATTCTTCATAGTATCATCTTATGATCCTCTTTATTTCTGTGGGGTCAGTAGTAGTGTTCTTTATTAATTCTGATTTTATTTACTTGCATCTTCTCTCCTTTTTTGTCTGTCTGGCTAAGGGCTTGCCAATTTTATTGATCTTTTCAAACAACCAACTTTTGTTTTGTTAATTCTGTTTTGTTATTCTCAATTTCATTTTTTTTCTGTCTAATATTTGTTATTTCTTTCCTTCTCCTTGCTTTGGGGTTAGTTTGCTATTCTTCTGCTAGCTCCTCTGGGTGTGCAGTAAAATCTTAGATTTTTGTGCTTTCTTCTTCTTAAATGTAAGCAATTAAAGCTATGAAGTCCTTCTCAGCCCTGCATTCTGTGTATCCCATAAGTTTTGATATGTGTCCTTGTTTTTATTCATCTCAAGATATTTACTAACTTCCCTTACAATTTTTTGTTTGACCCACTAATTGCTTAAGAAAGTGTTATTTAACTTCCATGTATTTGTGGATTTTCCAATTCTCTGTTATTGATTTTCAGTTTCTTTCCATTATAGTCAGAGAAGATGCTTTGTCTGATTTCAGTCTTCCTTAATTTTGAGACTTTTTTTGTGACTCAACATGTGGTCTATTCTGCAGAAGGATCCATATGCACTTGTGAAGAATATATATCTTGCTGGTTAGGGGTATATTGCTTTGTATAAGTCTGTTAGGTCTCGTTAATTTATTATATTATTCAAATTATGTGTTTCCCTATTGATCTTCTATCTAGATGTCTAGCTATTGATCAAAGTGTTTGAAGTCTCCAATTATTATTGTAGAGGTATCTATTTCTCCCTTCACTTTTGCCAGTGTTTTCCTCATGTATTTTTGGGCACCATGATTAGGTGCATAAATATTTATGATTGTTATGTCCTCTTGGTGGATTTTATGAATATATGGTGTCCTTCTTTGTCTCTTATAACAGCTTTTGACTTAAAGTCTATTTTGTCTGATATTAGTAAAACTAGCCCAGGTCATTTTTGTTTATTATGTGCATGTAATATCTTTTTCCAACCTTTTACTTTCAACCTATTCATGTCTTTGAGTCTAAGGTGAGTCTCTTGTAAATAACATATAGTTTGGTCATGTTTTTTATATCAATTCTGCCAACCTGTGTCTTTTGATTGGTGAGTGTAATCTATTAACAGCCAGTGTTATTACTGTAAAGATTGTACTTACTTCAGTCATTTTGTCCTCTGGTTTTTATAGATCATATCTTTTTTGTGTATGTCTCTCTTTTTCTTTATTGCAACCTCTTTTTCTGCATAGTTGATATTTTTTGATGTATCTGACTGATCCCTTCCTCATTTCTGTTTCTGTATATATTTTAAATAATTTGTGGGTACCCTTGAGTTTCTATTACACAACCTACACTTGCAACCTACTCATTTGAAAAGATACCAACAGCTTCAGTAGCATATATGCTCTCTTCTCCCATATCCCTCTTTTCTCCTTGTTTTGTTTTTGCTGTATTTACCACTTTATATTGTACACATCTGTTATCTGGAAATACACCTTTTTCTTGTTCAACTGTTTTCTGATTCTTATAGGAATTAAAGAATAGAGTTATATGTTGAGGATACAGTAATCTTGGGTTTTACATTTGCCTTTTAGTTACCCTTACTGATAATTGTTATTTCTTCACAGTACTCCAAGCCACTCTCTCCTATCTTTTCCTTTCAACCTGCAGAAATCCCTTTAGTAATTCTTGTAGGGCAGGTCTGTACTGAAAAACTCTCTCAGTTTCTGTATGTCTGTGAATATTATAAACTCTCCCTCATTTTTTATTTGTCTTTTAAAATAACATTTTTGTGTGAAATATAATATATATGCAAAAATGATAGATGTTATAGTACGTTTTAATAAGTAGTTATAGAACAAATTTAAAAGTGTAGTATGGGTTACAGTTCCACAATTTCAGGTATTTCCTTCTAGCTGCTCTAAGATACTGGAAGCTAAAAAGAAATATCAGTATAATGATTCAGCAGTCATACTCATTTGTTAAATCCTGTACTCCCTGTTACAACTCCTCCTTCTCCTTTGATTCTTCTCCCAATCTTTAGGAATATTTGGGCAATGACTAATCTAACTCCATGTTGAAACAGGGTGTTCACATTATAGGGTAAGGGGGTATAACTGGTTGATGCTCCTAGAGAGATGAGTAACGTAGTCTCCCTAAATTTTTTTTTTCAATGGTAGGCACTGGGAATCGAACCTAGGTCTCTGGCATGGCAGGCAAGAATTCTGCCACTGAGCCACCATCTTACTGCCCTGTCTACTTAATTTTTGAAGGACAGTTTTGCCTGATAAAGAATTTTTGGCTGGTAGTCTTTCCTCATTCAGTACCTTAAATATAGCATACCACTGCCTTCTCACCTTCGTGGGGTTTTTTGTTTTGGGGTTTTTGTTTTTTGTTTTTTTGTTTTGGCATGGGCAGGCACTGGGAATCAAACCCAGGTCTTCAGCATCACCTCTGCGGTTTTTGATGGGATGTCAACACTTAGTCTTTTTGAGGATCCCTTGTGTGTAACAAATTGCGTTCTTCTTGCTGCTTTCAGAATTCTGTTTATCTTTGGCATTTGACATTCTGATTAATATATGTCTTGAAGTAGGGCTATCAGGATTTATTCTGTTTGGAGTACTTTGTTCTTCTTGGATATGTATATTTGTATCTTTCAGAAGAGTTGGGACATTTTTGGCTATTATTTTCCCATATATTCTTTGTACTCATTTTTCCTTTTCTTATCCTTCTGACATACCCGTGATGCCTATGTTTGCAAGCTTCATGCTCTCACTAAAATTCCTGAGACACTGCTCAGTTTTTTGTTATTTACTCTGTCTTGACGGTATGATTCTGATTGCCCTGTCTTCCAGTTCACTGGTTGTTTCTTCTGCCTATTCAAATATGTTGTTGTATGACTCTAGTGTGTTTTTATTCTCTACTATTGTGTCTTTCATCCCTATAATTTATTATATTTATTTTTATACTTCTTTATGCTCACATATTGTCTTCTTAAAATCCTTAACGCTTTATCCTTTCTCTACTTCATCTCATTTAATTGACATAGGAGATTTGTTTGAACATCTTTGATTACTTGTTCCAACTTCTGAGTCTCCTCTGACATTTTAATTTGTTCCCTTCACTGAGCCATATTTTCCTATTTCTTAGTATAACTTGAAATTTTTGCTGATGTATAGGCATCTGATTACCTTGATGAATTTACTCTGATGGTTAGTTTGTCTCTTTTTTCTAGAGATTAACTTTGTGTTAAGGTTTTTCTTTGACACATGGTCCAACTTATTCTAGACCTTTAGAATAACCTGTGTTAACTCTTCAGATTTTTCAGCTCTTCTTCATCTGATTCTTGTCCTAGATGGAGTATGATTTTTAAGATTACACTTTTTGTGTAACCGTTTCACCACCGGGAGAAAACTTCTTTTCTTCTGTTCCTTCTCCTGGTATCTTGATCTGTTCCATTTGTTTTTGTGCAGACATTTCTCCCCAGCTCCTGTGGTTTGTTTAAATGCTTTCCCTCACTCAGTGTCCCATTTTCTTTACTCTTTTTGTCTCTGGGATGCATCCTTCTTATAGCAGTTCAGCTTAACCTTTACCCTACTTGTTTTCCTGTGAAACTTTTCTACCTGTTTTCTGCCCCATTAGTGTATCCCATCCCAGGGAGCCAGGTAGCAGAATCAAAAAATGTGGGTTACTTCAGAAAAGTCTGCTTTGCGATTAGGTGTTCCAGCTGACCTAATCTGAATTGAGTGAGGGCACAATTCTTACCAGCATTTCTATCACTGGCTCTCGCTCTTTCTCCCCCTCACCCACCTCACTCCTCCTCCTCCTTGTAGGAGTATATAGTACTCCTAGGTGGCTTGTATTCTGCCTGAATCTATGCAAATTTAGGTCCCTGTGCCTGGATATGCATGGGGTTCTAACTTGCTGCTCAGAGTCTCTCTATAGTCTCTTTCCATGATGGGAGGGATCTGCGCTGGGCTGCTGCCTCTGTGAGACTTCCAAACTGTATGGAACCATGTGAATGGGGGAGGGGGTGTGGATGGGAACCAACCACTGATCTGAGGCAGAATTTTCCTATCAGGCATTTTTCTTTTTCTTTGATTCAGTACTTTTGAAGTCCTTCTCCACCCTATACCATTCTTCCAAAGCTGTAAGCAAGTAAGAGTTGTCCTTTTATTTGCTAAATCTCTGGAGAGGCTTGTTTTAGGGAATGTCTTACATCCTCATGTTGGTGATGTCCCCTCTGTGTTATTGATTTTTAGTTTAATTTCACTGTGGACTGAGAGCATACTTTTCAAAGTTTCTAGTCTTTAAAAATGTTTAACGTGTTTCACAGCTCAGAAGGTGATCTGTCTGTTTTAGTGAATGTTCCATATGAGTTTGAGAAGAATGGCAATTCTGTTGTTGGATGAATAATGTATAAATGTCAGTTAGTGTATTAATTAGGGTTCTCTAGAGAAACAGAATCAAAAGGAAATATTCATAAATATAAAATTTATAAAAGTGTCTCACATAACCATGGGAGTGTAGAGTCCAAAATCTGTAGGACAGGCTGTCAAGCTGACGATTCAAATGGAGGGTCTGACAAACTACATAGGAGAGGCTAACCAGCTGAAGCAGAAAGAGAGCCTGTCTTTTCTGAATCCTCCTTAAAAGGCTTCCAGTGATTAGATTAAACATCATTCATTAAAGAAGACATTCCCCTTGGCTGATTACAAATGGAATTAGCTGTGGATGTAGCCAAGTGATCATGATTTAATTCTATGAAGTGTCCTCATAGCAAAAGACAGGCCAGCACTTGCTCAACCAGACAAATAGGTACAACTACCTGGCCAAGTTGACACATGAACCTGACCATGACAGTCCACCCCTTGTCAACTTGGCATACTCATCACCTTAAACCATACCTAATTTCTAAATAGAAAACAGCAAAAGACACATTTTTATTTCTCCCCTGGCAATACTCAACTGTCCTGCATATAACCAGAAACACATTAAATCTCTCCAGAATAGGGTGCAAGTCCTTGGGTAATATTCATTCTTAAATTTGGTATCTTACAATTTAAATAGTATAACAGGAACAAAACAGGATTACAGTCCTTGTTTCTGTAACTGATGATGTGACCATAGTTCATATTTATCACTACCTTCTTCCACTACCCATCCCATGTTCCCTTTACCTCAGCAAGCACTTCAGCTGACCATGGTTCTTTGCCTGGTGAGGCAACCCCAACCTTCATTCCTGAAGTTTCAGAGCCATTAGTAGCACTGCCTGGATTGGGTTGTTGCAGTTTTCCATTGATTTTAATCACAGGGCATGGTAATACTAAAAGTACTAGAGGATCTCATATATTCCAGGAAAAGTCTTCTTTACCTCCATTGTGTAGCTGCCGTCCTATTTCCCCCTGATAGTCAGGGTCAATCACCCCAGCCAGTAATGTAATCCCCTTCTGGGGTTGTTGATCCAGGGGTATGAGTAGCCCAAAGTGACCAGGTAGCAGTCTTAGATTCCAGTTCATTGGAATCATTGTTGTTTCTCCAGATGGAAGCACTCCCTTTTTTGGAACTAAAATCTATAGACCAGCAGAGCTCATGGTCTCAGGGACAGGAAGTAAAACTTTTCCTAGTGGAACACTAGGGGTAATAGTGAGTGGTACCACTTCCGTTTCCATCCCTTGGTTCCTGGACCCATGGATCTTGGCTATGGGAGAAACAGCATCATACAGCGGATGCTGATTCAGAGCATACACAGCTTCCTGGAGAACATTACTCCAACCCTTCAAGGTATTGCCACTTAATTGACACTGTAATTGAGTTCTCAAAAGGCCATTCCACCATTCCATCAATCCAGCTGCTTTTGGATGATGGGGAACATGGTAAGACCAAGAAAATTCCATGAGCATGTGCCCATTCCCGCACTTCATTTGCTGTAAAGTGTGTTCCCTGATCAGAAGCAACACTGAATGGAATACCATGATGATAGATAAGGCATTCTGTAAGTCCATGGATAGTAGTTTTGGCAGAAGCATTGCGTGCAGGGAAACCAAACCCATATCCAGAGCATGTATCTATTACAGTAAGAACAAATCACTGTCCCTTCCATGAAGGGGTGGTCCAATGTAATCAACCTGCTACCATGTAGCCGGCTAGTCAACTCAGGGAATGGTGCTATATTGGGTGCTGAGTGTGGGTCTTTGCTACTGGCAGAGTGGGCATTCAGCAGTGGCTTTAGCCAGGTCAGTCTTGGTGAGTGGAAGTCTATATTGCTGAGCCCATGCATAACCTCCTTCTATACCACCATGACCACTTTGTTCATGAGCCCATTGGGCAATGACAGGAGTTGCTGGGGAAAGAGGCTGACTGGTATCCACAGAACAGGTCATCTTATCCACTTGATTATTAAAACCTTCCTCTGCTGAAGTCACCCTCGGACGTGCATTCACATGGGACACAAATATCTTCATGTTTTTAGGCTATTCAGAAAGGTCTATCTGCATACCTCTTGCCCAGACCTCTTTGTCACCAATTTTCCAATTGTGTTCTTTCCAAGTCCCTGACCATCCAGCCAAACCATTAGCAACAGCCCATGAGTCAGTATACAAACACACCGCTGGCCAGTTCTCCTTCCAAGCAAAATGAACAACCAGGTACACTGCTCGAAGTTCTGCCCACTGGGATGATTTCTCCTCACCACTGTCATTCAAGGACACCCCAGAAAGGGGTTGTAGTGCTGTGCTGTCTACTTTTGGGTGGTACCTGCATATCATGCTGAACCATCTGTAAACCAGGCCTGAGTTTTCTCTTCCTCAGTCAATTCACTGCAAGGAACTCCCCAAGAGGTCATAGATCTGATCTGGGAAAGAGAAGGTGCTGTGGCAGGAGTGGAGACCATGGGCATTTGGGCCACTTCCTTGTGTAACTTACTTGTGCCTTCAGGACCTGCTCTGGCCCTGTCTCATATATACCATTTCCATTTTATGATGGAGTGCTGCTGCACATGCCCAACTTTATGGCTTGGTGGGGTCAGACAACACCCAGCTCATGATAGGCAAGTCAGGTCACATTGTAACTTTGTGGCCCAAGGTTAAGTGTTTGGTCTCTACTAAGGCCCAGTAGCAGGCCAAAAGCTGTTTCTCAAAAGGAGAGTAGTTATCTGCAGCAGATGGTAAGGTTTTGCTCCCAAATCCTAAGGGTCTGCATTGTGATTCTCCTATTGGGGCCTGCCAAAGGCTACAAACAGCAACTCTATTTGCCGCTGACACTTCCAGCACCATTGGATCTGCTGGATCATATGGTCCAAG
>PVIY010060073.1:0-11790 GCA_004026745.1 Myrmecophaga tridactyla
GAGAGTGAGATGCCCCAGGAGTGTGTGGTGCCGCCCCCGTGTGTGTCCCGGGAGTGCGCAGTATTGCCCCCGCGTGTACCCCGGGAGTGCGTGGTGCCACCCTCGCGTGTGCCCCAGGAGTACATAGTGCCGCCCCTGTGTGTGCCCTGCGAGAGTGCGGTGCCCTGGGAGTACGTGGTGCCGCCCCCGCGTGTGCACCGGGAGTGTGCGGTGCCGCCCCCCGCGTGTGAGCAGAGGCTGGGTTCAGGGCATGGGGGCTGCTGTGCGGAGGCCCCTGACTGCGGAGAGCGACGTCCTCAGTGGACTCGCTCAGTCGTGGAGGTTCCCTTTCACGTCTTTGCTTCTGGAAGTTTCCATGGTGAGGTCCTGTGCAGGCACTGGCTCCCCGCAGAACCGTTAGCCCTCGGGGATCTTGGCCAGCCTGGAGCTAGACCTGTGCTGTGAGTGTGCACAGCCTCAGGGGCCCAGACCACCGCAGGCTGGCCGCAGCTGGGTGGCCCGACGGAGGCTGCCAGAAGGGCCCCCACGGAGTCCCGTGACGCTGCCCCGCTGTGCCACGGGACTGGGATGGAAGGGATGGCGTGCAGAGGCGCAGGGCTGCAGGACGCCCGTGGGCTCAGTGCCTGACGGCCTGCCCCACTGGACCGAGGCCATGGGGGACATGTGTACAGCGGTGGTGCCTGGGTGGGTTCCCGGGACCCCTGAGCCCTGCCCCATCCCGCACCCCTCACAGCTGCCTGTACCCAGGCCCCCGGCGCTGCTGCACGGACAGACGTGGGCCACAGCTCACAGACCACAGTTCCTGGTCCGTGCATGGGCAGGGCCGGTCCTTCCAGGGCCTGGCCGCTGCACCCCGTCCTCACGCACCGGCCCTCCCACCGCCTCCCCCCACCACCCCATGAGGACACTGGGGTGCAGGCCCCCACCCCCTTTTTCCAGACGAGGCCTCTCCCTGGCTCCTGGGGCTCAGGACATGGTACCTCTGCCAGGGTCCCCTCAGGCCCCAACAGTGGCCACATAGTGCCCGCTGTGAGAGCCAGCCACCCGGCTGTCCCCTCTTCACTCCTGAGTCCCCTGAACATCCCCGCCCCGCCCACCTCCCCAGCCCTGCCGCATCTGCTCACTTCCTGTCACAGTCCATGTACTCGTGGGCGGCCCAGGGGCCACCCCTGGACCCCAGCCAGCCACCGTGGAGCCCCCACGCACCTTGGAAGCCTCCGGAAGTGCTGACCACTGCCGGGTCCTCGGCGGGCCCAGCCTGCCCCTCACAGCGCCATGTGCCTTTCTGTGAGCTGGGTCGGGTAGCACCCTGCCCTGCCCCGAGGCTCCCCTCTTGCCGTGGTTGGGTTTTCCGGGGTGCCCTGCCACAGCACCCCCATCCATCTATCCTCCTACCATAGGGAAGTTCTGGGACCCACCGAGGTCACCGTGGAGGGCCCCTGCCCAGACCCGCGGGGAGCGATTCTGGAAGACGCCGCCAGTGATGCCACGGCAGTCCCTCCAGGGCCCTTGCTCCCGCTCAGCCTGGAGCATGGTGCATCCCATCCCAGGACGGCTGGAGCCGACATGGCTGGGCACAGGGGACGGTCAGGGCCCGGGGTAGGCCATGCCTGAACAGGGCGAGCAGGTCCCCCTGGACCCGTGAGA
This sequence comes from Myrmecophaga tridactyla, assembly GCA_004026745.1. Taxonomy (NCBI): domain Eukaryota; kingdom Metazoa; phylum Chordata; class Mammalia; order Pilosa; family Myrmecophagidae; genus Myrmecophaga; species Myrmecophaga tridactyla. Next base: position 1,648 of record PVIY010060073.1, read on the forward strand.
ATGGCGTTAGGAAGCAGGGCCTTTGCGGTTGCAGCCGGCTGAGACGGGTCAAGGGGAGGAGAACGGCTCCCGATCGGGATGGTGGCCCTGAGAGGAGATCGGTGGACAGACACAGGATGCAGAGGTCGGCCATGGACGCGGGCTGCAGGGAGAGGCTGGAAGCAGCCCCTCGGGCCCGGGCTTTCCACACTGCTGCTCGTGCTGGCCCCGGCCTGAGAGTGCTGCCCGCCTGGGCCGTCCAGGGCACCCTTCCCAACACCCCTGGCCTCCCGCCGTGCAGCAACCTGCTCCCGGCCCCCCATGGCCCCGTCCTTCCTCTGCCCTGGGGTCTGTGGGGCCAGCCGCACTCTGCTTCGCCCTGTCTCCCCACCGGCCCTGCTGCTCTGAGGCCCAGGGAGCCGTGAGTCCTGTCCCATCAGTCGGGTCTCATGGACTTGGCACGCCGACCCCGCTGAGCGCCTGACCCGGGCCCCTCGGGCGTGACGGCCATGTCCGCTGGCATCTCCTGAGCCAAGACGTCCTGCAGTGTCCGGAATGTGAGCTGGCCGCTCAGGGACCTGGCCTGGGACATGTACGGTCGGCACCCGTGGCTGTCTCGGCGTGGCACAGGAGGCCGGGCGCAGGGCTGTGCCCTCTCGGGGTTCTCCCCACACCGCTGCACTCTCAGGGTCCCGCCGTTGGCTCCGAGAGGGCCCCCGCCTCTGGCCTTCCCCCTTCCACCTGGGCTTCCAGGTCCCACGAGGGGTCAGGTGGGCAGTTCCAGAGCTCAGGTGGGCGGTTCGGGGGCTCAGGTAGGGCAGTTCCAGAGCTCAGGTGGGCGGTTCGGGGGCTCAGGTGGGGCAGTTCCAGAGCTCAGGTGAGTGGTTCGGGGTCTCTGGTGGGGCAGTTCCGGGGCTCAGGTGGGGCAGTTCCAGAGCTCAGGTGGGCGGTTCAGGGGCTCAGGTGGGCAGTTCCAGAGCTCAGGTGGGCGGTTCAGGGCTCCTCCACCTGGTCTCACCTGCCACCCGAGACTCCTGGGGTCAGGGCAGGGAAGGGCGGCAGCACATTTGCGAGAGGATTATTTCAGGGGGTGTTGGGAGGGGCCCCTGAGGACACCCGGGTGAGACGGTGCTGTCATGGAAGGTTCCGGGCAAAGGGCACCGTGAGGGAGGGCCTTGGGTGGAAGGCAGGGTGCAGGGGGAGGTTGGAGCCCAACTTGGAGGTGGGAGCCGGCTGCAGCCAGGGGGTGCGGAAAGAGCCGGCTCAGAGCTGGCCTTCTGGCGTGCCTGTCGGTGCCAGAGGCCACCCCCGCAGGAAGCCGCACGCCAGGTGTCCTGGGGCAGCCACGGTTCAAGGTTTACACTCAGCCGGGCCAGGCAACGTCTCCAGAGCTGCACAGCCGCCTTAGGTCACCCGGGTCCTGTCTTAGGGTCACCCACCGACCCGGCAGTCAGGGATCAGGGGTCCAGACACTCTGGTGTGCTGGGCATCACTGCAGGGGTCGGCTGTGGGGGTCAGTCACAGGGGGCAGCCTTAGGGGCAATCTTGGGCACCAGTGGTTGGCGCCAGCCATGGGGTCAGTCAGGAACCCCTGGAACAGGGATGTTCTCGCCACTTGGCACTGCGGTCAGCAAGCCAGGGTGTCGGGGTGGGGCTGCTCCAGCTGGCGTCCAAGTGTCTCCTGGAGGAGGTGACATGGGCCTGGGCAGGCGGCCAGCCGAGGGCCAGGCAGTGGGGTTGGCAGGGCTTTGTGGGGTATCCCACCCTCAGCCTCACACATGTGGACCATTGTGTCCCCAAATCGTTCAGGTCTGGAGCTCCTGGCACCCCCAGGGACCCTGTAACTGCTGGCTGCCCCCCTTTCCCAGAGGTCACTGGTGCTGGGTATGGCCTGAGGCAGTGGCCGTGCCCCTCCCTCCCCTCCCAGCTTCAATTACCTCAGGGTCCCTGGCAGGCCTCTCTGCGTGAAGCCCCGCCCTACGTGCCCAGAGCATCTCGGGGTCCTTTCTTGGTACCTCACTTGGAGGGGAGGGGACCACAGATCCCGATGTGGGAATCCCTCCATGCCAGGTCCAGGGGCCACAGCCTCTAGGGGCACGGGGGCGGTGCAGCTCGCAAAGGCTCCTCAGACACCTGTGCCGTCCCCGACCCCCTCTGCCCCCTGCCCTGTCTTCAAATCCCCTCTATTCCCCCAACCCCCTTTATCCCCCATCCCCCCACCCCGTCCCCTGTGCCCCCCTTGCCGGTCCCTCCTGGGGCAGGGGCTGGGGCTGCCTGGGCACATGCTGCTCTGGACTTGGAAGCTGCCGCTTCTCCTTGAGTCCCAGTCTTCTCGTTTGGGGGTGCACTCATGGCACCAGCTGTTCTGGGCTAGGGCAGACTCTGAAGGGAGTTCCCTGAGCAGGAGAAATAGTAGGGGGCCACTGTGGACCCTGGACCATGAGTCTGAGAACTGTTTGTTGGCCCCGTGTCCTTCCCACGTCTGGCATTCACCTGCATGCAGCGCTCCCTGCTCGGCCGGGCTCAGTGGGCCTTGTGGGCACCCCTCGGGGGGCAGGATGGGCAGCCAGTTGCAGTCAGGTGGCTGCAGCTGTGGGGGGCAGCCGAGTGGGTGGTGCCATGCGAAGTCCCCAAGGAGGACAGCTGTCCTATCCCTCCAGGGTCCCTCCAGCCTGGGTCTGAGGGTCCAGGGTCATTGTGGTTGGGGGAGCACAGGACCCCTTCATGGAGCCGTGTACCCCAAAATTGCTGACCTGGCGTGTCCCCCACCGCATGGCCCAGGAATGTCCCCTGGCATGCTCCAGCCCCTGCCTGGGTCTTGGGGGCAGGGGGTGGGTGTCCCAGAGGAAGAGTGTGATCATCTGACACTCCAGCCCCCACCCGGTCAGAGAGCAGCGGGGGCCGCCCTGAGGCTGCGCAGGTCGGGGCAGGCTAGGAGGGCCTGGGGGCTCCCAGCGCGGACGCAGGCAGCCCCCGGCACAGGAGGGGGGAGCCCCGAGGCCCCGGCTGCGCATGCCTCCCGTGGAGACCCGGTCCCCAAGCCCCTGCACGAATTCTGTCCCACAGCTTCAGCTTCAGAAGTCTCAGTACCTGCAGCTGGGCCCCAGCCGCGGCCAGTACTACGGCGGCTCCCTGCCCAACGTAAACCAGCTTGGCAGCGGCAGCGCGGACCTGCCCTTCCAGGTGAGCCCACGGCCCCACCCTGAGATGCCCGGGTCGCCCAGCCCCGGCCCCTCCGTCCAGCCTGCCGGCCGCCCTGGACCCTCAGGTGGTGGCAGGGCCTTCACCTGGCCCCTGGGCTTGGATTTCCTGAGCGTCTCGATTCTTTTCCTCACCGCCTGGTGGGGCTCTGGGATCCCTGCCAGGGCTCCTGTCCCTGGGGGTCAGTGCAGGCCCAGGCCGATGCGCCCCCGCCCGGACCCTGTTCTGGCATCTGCCAAGCGCACGTGGCTGTGCTGCACCCCCCTTGGGAGGTAGGGGGCCCTGGGTCTGCGTGTGGGGACCCAAGGCTGCGGTGCCTGACCCCTGCCCCTGTCTGGCAGACCTCTGGCTGTGGGCCTCAGGGTCCTCCCGCGGCTTTCTGCTCTCTGCCCCCATGTCCACTCCCAGCCAACAGGTTTTGGGCTCAGGCGCAGGGCCGTCCTGAGCCGAGGGCAGTGCGTGCCAGGGAAAGGGTCAGAGGATGAGAGGGGCTTGGGCTGGGGAGCAGTCGGCCCCAGCACTGGCCAGGCGTGGACGACGGGGGCGGGCAGGGATCCCGCCGCATGAGGCACCCCCATATCAGAGTGGTTTCCTGCCTGGTTGCTGGGAGTCGGCGGAAGCCTGTGGGCCAGATGGCCGGGCAGGGGACGAGGCGTGTCCGGGGCTGGCCAAAGCCACAGACAGATGGCAGAGGCCCCCAGGGCCCGGCAGGGAAGCTGGCTCCCATCAGCCCCCGGGGCAGGGGAGGTCACAGGCTTCATGCCAGAGCAGGGTGCTGGAAGGACGCCCTGTCCATCCGTCAGGGGCTGGGGCCTGGGCTCCCGTGGTGTGGGGCAAGGCCAGCCCCAGGCAGGATGGGGAGGCCCTCCAGGAACTGCAGGTGGCCAGGGGCCCGGAAACGGCCTCCTCCGTGACTGGCCCAGCTGAGAAGGGGCAGGGCCTCCACCCGTGAGGGAGGGGCTTGACTTCTACACCCCAGCACCACTGGCTAGTCCGGGCTCTGAGCTCCGGCCTCCTGCCTGCCTTGCTGTGTGCTGCCACTCCTGGCCAAGCTCCCTGGGGGGCTGGTGCACCCCACATGCAGAGCCCCTACCCCTCCAGGGCCCCCATCCCCCCACCCCTCCAGAGCCCCCCCCCTCCAGGGTCCCCAGCTACCCTGCCCCCTCCCACAGTGCTTGGAGGGGGTGGAGATGGGACCACCAGAAGCGGCCGTTTCTGGTCCAGGGGTAGAGTACCTTGAAGGTTAGGGTGCTGAGGGCAGAGAATGCGGTGGGGGTCCTGGCTGACGCATGCCTGGGGGTGGTGTCTTGCTGGTAACTTGTCTGGGTGTCCCTGTTCCCCTGCAGACCCCCTTCCCACCCTCGGGCCTGGACACCAGCCGGACCACACGGCACCATGGCCTGGTAGACAGGGTGTGCCGGGAGCGCAGCCGGCTCGGCTCCCCCCACCGCCGGCCCTTGTCGGTGGACAAGCATGGACGGCAGATATCCTTTCCCGGAGGACATGGCAGGGTTCTGCCTGTGGAGGTTCAAGGCCACCCCCTCCCTCCTGGAGGAGGAGGAGCCCAGCCGAGGAGCCTCTGGGTGGCCTTGGGGACCAGGAGGGAGAGGAGGCCGGATTCGGGTGTAGGGGTGAGTCAGGGCCCCTCGTGAGACCCAATCTCGGCAGGATGTGCCCTCATCCTCCCCCTGGACCCCTGAGTGGCCGGGAGCCCTGGAGACCAGGGGGCCTTCCTTCCTGGGGCGGGGGGAGTGCACACCATGGCCCAGAAGCCACCCCGCAGCCCCACAGGGAAACCTCGCGAGGGCCGCCGGGCTCAGGCTTGCTGATCCTCCCGGGACGCTCGGGCCGCACTCGCACCAGGCAAGAGTCCCGGGAGCACAGAGCGGCCGCCCCAGGCCTGCCCGCTCGGCCTTTGCTGGCCGCCGTCAGCCCTTAACTCGCCGCCACGTGGACAGCTGTCCCTACGGCTCCGTGTACCTCTCCCCGCCAGCCGACACCAGCTGGAGGAGGTGAGTCCGGCCGAGCCCGTGTTCCGGCGAGGTTGAGTGTCCCTCCACACCGAAAAGCACCCAGAAGGTTCTCGGGGCAGCCCCGGTTCTGCAGCACAGACCACACCGTTCAGAGACCTGCCAGGGTTTTTCTTCGTTTTGTTGTTTTTACCTTTTCTTTCAGTGATTTTTGCTTGTTTTCAACAGTTAGGCTTATATTTTCTGTTCGTTTCCACAGTTCCCCCCTTTTTAACTCAATGTTATTTTTTTTGAGCAGTTTCTTGTTGTTGGGAATGTGGTTATAAAACGATCATATGTTTATTAAATGGAAAGACAGAGCCACCTGCTCCCTCCCTTCTAGAAGGGCCGAGGCCTGCTCAGCGCCGGCTCTGTGCACAGGATTTGCCACATCAGGCCCTTTTCCGTCCCCACTTTAACTGTGCGGGAACTGGGCAGAGAGGCTGAGCTGTGGTGGCCGGAGAGCGGTGGAGCCTGCCCCCTGTTACCTGATTGTCTCTTTGAGCCGAGTGTCCCCTGTGGCTCCCAGGGCCACCTGCCCCCTTGCCACCTGGGGCGCCCTCACCTGTCCCCCATGGGTGGTCCTGCTCCCCATGGGGCGCCGAGTCATGTGCCCTCCCCCAGGCACTGGCTGCCCACGGGAGGCGGAGCATGCCGGGGGTCTCCTCCCACTGTCCCTCCCCAAAGCGGGCTCTCCAGGGCTCAGAGTGGGCACCCCTCTCCCAGCAGCATTTGGCCTGTGGGCCGATCCCCCTGCCTGTGCCCCGAGGGGCTGCATTCCTTCTGGGGCTGTCCAAGCCTCGGTCCGGCATCCTGGTTCTCTGTGTGGGTCCTGGGGGGGGGGCAGGGCCCCCATCTGCATGTATCACTGGAGGGGAGTTGGGGCAGACCAATGGGACAGCCTTCATGGGACAGTGGGTTTCAGCAGGAAAGCCCATGCCTCTCCCTTGGGCTGGGACAGCTGTGAGGGGGCAGAGGCAGTTAAGGGTGAGGCCTCTGGGGGTCCCCGCGAAGCAGGCGGTGCTCAGCTTGTGTCTGATTGCTCCGAGAGGGACCCCAGACCTCCGCCCTGCCCTGTGGTCACTGCAGGTGTGTCCCACGCTGCTGTCTCTGTCCTCTGCAGGACCAATTCGGACTCCGCCCTGCACCAGAGCACAATGACGCCTGCCCAGTCAGAGCCCTTCCCAGGAGGGTCTGCAGACACCCATCAGAAAAGAGGTATCGGCAGGGATGCATGTGTTCTCTCTGGGGTGGAGGCGGCCTTCCTCCCTCAGGAGCTGGCAGCCTCGTAGGCAGACAGATCTGCAAATGAAAACTTGGCGTGTACTGTGGAACAAAGGGAGGGGCTCAGGGAAACCTTCAAAGGGTGCTATTGGGGTAGGGTTTTGAAGGATGTGTAGGAGTTTTCTAGGCAGAGAAAACAGAGCCTGCAGACATGGAGTGGCTTCCGTGCGCCTGTTTAGCATGCACGTGCAGGCTTTACATGTGCAGAGTCTCCCAGATGTGGGATGGTAGGCCCAGCTCCTAGCTGGACCTTCAGCATCTGGCATGGCTTGATCTAGAGGCCACTCTGAAATTGAGCTGGCAGTTATCTGTTTCCTGGTCCTGCTGCTTCTGGAGCAGCTGCATCCTCAAAACCCTCCCTGCCCACAGTCCCCGGGCCTGCCCCTTGGCGTCACAGTAGGCAGGAAAGAGGCCATCCCATCCCCAAGCCCTGCCCAGCGCCTCCCCCGGGAATGGCCAGCATTCCCCACCACATGTTGGGGTGGGCAGACCTGTGCCCTTTGCCATGCCTTGGAGCTGGGTGTGGAGGCAGCTGCCCCGAGACCCTCGAGGACGGCAGGTTCCACTTGACACTAAAGCCCGAGGCTTACAGAGTTGAGGCTGGGGGCTGAGGGGGTTGGGAAGCATCTCACCCCGCAGGCATGTGGCCAAACAAGGGGTCCCAGCAGAAGAGGCTTGTCGGTGGACACCATTTCTGGGCGTGGCTTCTCCTGGGCCAGCCGAGGCGGCGGCGGTGTCCTCCTGCTGCTGACTGTGGCCGCACTTCTGAGGCCTCAGGCTGCCCTGGTGTGTCCCGCACACATGGGGCTTTGGGAGGGGGCCCCTCTCCGTGGAAGGACGCCACACCCAGGACTGCTGCTGTCCCCGCTCCCCTGGCAGGGCCTCAGGTCGGGCTCAGCCAGCTGCCCACCCCCACCTGGGAGTGAGGAGTAGGTGGCCCCCCGGGCCAGCATGCTGTGACTTCTGGATGCAGATGAGAAAGCCCGCCCTCCAGCAGCAGCCGTGGAAAGGGGAACGTTTTCACTGCCTCAGTCGAGAGGGCAGCCCAGGCATGGCTGCCCCAGGGCCAGATTGTGCCTGTCCAGCCCCTCTGTCCCCCAGCCCCCCTGGGACCTGGTGGTGCCGTGGTCAGGTGTCCAACGAATGGTTTCTGCGGCCTGAGTCTCGTGTGGGAGGCGGAATACACACCCCCTCAGGCTCCTGGCCTTCCGCCTCCGCTTCTCTCTAGTCTCAGGTCTAGACTGACCTTAAGTTCTTGCCACGAAGCCCACGTCGAGGCTCTGGTGGCGCCTGCTGTGAGCACGCAGCCGCGCTGTCACAGGAGCCCCTCCTGACTCTCCCTCCTCACCCCGAAGTCCTACTGCTGACGGTCCCAGGGATGGAGGAGACCACGTCGGACGTGGACAGGAGCATCTCGAAGCAACCGTGGGACTCCAAGAAGGTGAGCGTCTGGGGCACGCGGGACCTCGGAACCCGAGCGCGGGCGGCGCCTGGTTATGAACCCAAGGTGGGCAGGCTCGCGGCCGCATCACGCTGCGGAACCATGCAGCGCTAACACCCGCGGCCAGGCAGCTTGCCGCAACAGGGGTGGTGGCACAAATGACTCCTGCCCTCGGAAGGGGCGTGCGGGTGCCCGTGGTGGGGACGCGGCGGGCGAGCAGAGCACAGCGTGTCCTAAGAGCGTCGGAAGCAGGCTCTGGAATGTTCCACGACTTTCAGCCGGGGGTTGTGAAGGAAACCATGCTGTCGCACTTGCGGGCCCACAGCCTGACGAGTCGGCCTTAGGGGTGCTTTAGAGCCCTGGATTTAGGTGAAAAGAGCAGATGAGTGTTTAGGGACAGGAGGATGTGGACACGCGAGCGTGAGTAGTCGGGCATGCCATGACCTGCAGGCCAGGTGGGGCAGAGGCCCAGTGTGAGCGAGCTCTCCTGAGCGTGAGGCTACGCCTGAGCATGTGTGCCCTGAGGATGAGTGTGAGTATGTTGCCCGAGGTCCAAGTGTGAGTGTGAACGTGAGCATGCCCCAAGGCCCGAGTGTGAACACGTCCCCACGACTGAGCGTGTGTCCCCGAGGCCACGTGTGTGCCAAGGCCAAGCGTGAATGTGCCCTGCTGACCGTGCCGCCAAGGCTGAGTGTGCACATGCCCTCCCAGGTGGGCAGGGCTGGCAGGGCTGGCTTTGCGTGTCCGTGTGTCTGTCTCCCACTTTCCACTTGCTGTTGATCTTGTCCCCCGCGGCTGGGGAAGCGGCGTGGCGTGGGCGGGGCCGGGGACGGACAGCCGGGCGGGCAGGCCCTGTGCGCTGGGGTGAGCACTCCAGCCGCATGTAGATGACTCGCACCCATCTGGGACGCCTGTGGGGTCCTCAGAAAGCCCCTCCAGGGGTCATCATGGCGTGGCGAGCCTCCTGGGACATCCGTGCCTGCCCTCAGGGCTGAGAGGCCTGTGGCCAAGTGGAGACATGCCCTGGTGGCCTCTCCCCTGCGGCCTGGCAACAGCTGCTCACGCCACCCTGCAGCTGCCCCAGTCGCGGAATCGGGCCCCTCCCTTGGAGCTAATCCCTGAAGCACACGTCAGGGGTGGGGGCGGGGGCCTGGGCAGTGGGCGAGCTGGGGCAGTGGCAAGAGACTGTGTCCAGGTCTGCTCAGGCCCCAGCCTGTGCTGGGGTTCCTGTCACCCTGCCGGCTGGGACATGGGGTCTACAAGGGGCAGGGGGCACCAGCCTGAGGGCACGGCTAGAGGCAGCTCTCTCAGCGGAGTCGGCCCCTGATGGCCCCCCGCCCAGGTGCGCCTTGCCACCCGTGGGCGCTGGCCAGAGGCGGCAGTGCTACCTCGGCGTGGGCATGTTGGGGGACTTTCTCCCCACCTCAGGCACCCTGCTCCCTCGGCCCAGGGCCCTGGATGTCCAGGCGCGTCCGGGCAGGCACACACGTCCTTTCTGCCTGACTACCACTGTGACAGGAGCCCCCCGGCTGGGCCACCGCGAGCAGAGCGGGGAGGGTGGCAGGAGGGGCTCAGGCCGCACATGGCCTGGGCAGCGGCTCTGGTCCAGTCCCCGGCCGCAGCCTGTCCTCTCTTCCAGGCGGGGTCCCGGCCCAAGTCCTGCGAGGTCCCCGGCATCAAGTAAGTCACGGGGACCCAGCCCTTGCCCTCCGCTGCTGCAGCCCAGGGACGCCGGCCCCGCCCGGCCCGGGAGCTCACCGGCTCTGTCCACTGTGTCCGCCCTGCCTGCTGCAGCATCTTCCCGTCCGCCGACCAGGAGAGCACAGCAGCCCTGATCCCCGCCACCCACAACACGGGGGGTTCCCTGCCCGACCTGACCACCATCCACTTCCCGTCCCCGCTGCCCACGCCGCTGGACCCCGACGAACCCGCCCTGCCGCCCCTCAGCAGTGCCAGCAGCACCGGCAGCCTCGCCGCTGACCTCACCCACATGGCCGTGGGCGCCAGCCGCGGTGAGGCCCGTCCTGCGGTGCAGGCAGCTTGCAGCCTGCGCACCCACCCCAGGGCTGCAGCCTGCCATGAGGTGCCCGGGGAGCCGTCAGCGCTGGGTGGGGCCGGGCCTAGGGCTTCCCAGAGGCCATGCCCAGGGGGTTCTGGGGCCCTCGCTGTACTCCACGCAGCCATTCCCCCTGCCGCCTCCACAGGGGCCCCCACCCAGCCACCCCGCCC
>PVIY010060074.1:0-11803 GCA_004026745.1 Myrmecophaga tridactyla
TTCACAAGAGTAAGCCTCATGATCAAAGGCATGGCCTATTGACTTGGGTGTCCCTAAAATTTCACACAGTATCAGGGGATTCCCTGATGGTAAAGTTTAATAGTTCTATAGTTTTTCTCCCATCCCTCAGGGGACTTTGCCAATACTTTTTAATTATCTGGTTAACATACTCTAGGATGTATCCAGGCATTACAATAATCTTTACAGGATTAAAGGACCTCTTTGTTATTCTGTGCTCCCTGTGCTTCAGTTGTTCAAATGAGCTATACATATAGGTTAATTTAGATTATGTACTACAGAAAATTTCAATTCCAGACCTAATAAACCTTTCTTCCAGTGGTCTCAAAGAGTGTGTGTGGTTCTAAAATACAGATACTGGCTTCCTTACCCCTATGTTCTGGATTACTTTAACCCCAACCTGTTCGTCTTTGTTCTTATCTCTAAATATCAGGTTATATATATATAAAAGAGCCTCTCAAAATCTAGAAATAATAATCACCACTCCAGACTTAATGTGTCTGCTCTAGAAGCTTACAATCTAGGCCCCTGTTTTCTTATAAGCATTTTCTAAAGATGACCATACCATTGTTGTTTTTTTGTTTCTGGCTTATTTTATCTCACTAAATGTCCTACATGTTCATTCACATCATTGCATGCCTCACGACTTTGTTCCGTTTTGTAGTAGTACACCCTTCGTTCATAAGTATACACCATTGTTCACCAATATACTCCATCAGTGTATCCTTCAGCCACCTGCATTCATTGGGCATCATGTACAGGGCCCAAAGTCCACAGTCCATCAACATTCTCAATTTTAGATAATTTCATTGTTCGCACGAGACATAAAACCAATAAACACACCCTCACCAAATAGGAAATCTAAACCTCGTCTTAACTCTTGTCCCTCACCCCATTATTTACTTCTGCTGTTACTGTGGTAGCACTGATGGTTTCCTTTTGAACGTAGCTCATAGCATGCAGTAGCAGTTTTCCCCCTGTACCCTGGACTTAGTCACTCTTTGTACAAGAATCATATCTTTGAAGTAATTCTTGGAAGAACTAATTCTTATTTCTAGTTTTAATCAGTGGGACATATAGATCTATACAACCCCTTTCAATCTTGTTCATCTTCAATATGGTAATATTATTTATAGACCCACTAGAGAGCCACCTTCATGCCTGTCTATTCCCTTACATTGGAGTTCAACCTCGTTAGCTAGCAGTTCACCCATCTCTAGCTTCTATATATCTCTAAGTCCCCTATATTCTGTTTTATAAGTTTCTGTTTATACCTTTATGCTGGTCATAAAAGTGGAATCATACACTATCTATCATTTTGTGTCTGGCTAATTTCACTCAGCATTATGTCCTCAAGGCTTATCTATCTTGTCATGTGCTTCAGGATGTCATGTTGTCTTAGAGCTGCATAATATTCCAATGTATTTATATACCACATTTTGTTGATCCACTCGTCTGTTGATGGGCATTTGGTTTGTTTCCATCTTTTGGTGATTGTGAATAATGCTGCTATGAACATTGGTATGCAAATGTCTGTTTGTGTCATTGATTTCAGCTCTTATATACCAAGTAGTGCTATTGCTGGGTCATAGGGCAACTCGATATTTAGTTTCCTAAGGAACCGCCAAACAGTCTTCCATAGTGGCTGCACCATTATACATTCTCACCAGCAGTGCATAAGTGTCCCAATTTCTCCACATCCTCTCCAACATTTATAGTTTCCTGTTTGTTTAACAGCAGCCCTTCTTATAGGTGTGAGGTGGTATCTCATTGTAGTCTTGATCTGCATTTCCTTTATAGCCAATGAAAATGAGCATATCTTCATGTGCTTTTGAGCCATCTGTATTTGCTCTTCAGAAAAATGCTTATTCATATCTTTAGCCCATTTTATAATTGGGTTGTTTGTTCTTTGGTTGTTGAGTTGTATGATTTCTTTGTATATACAGGAAAACAAACCTTTGTCTGATATGTGGTTTCCTAATATTTTCTCCCATTGAGTTGGTTACCTCTTCACGTTTTTGACAAAGTCTTTTGAAGTGCGAAAGCATTTGCTTTTGAGGAGTTCCCATTTATCTATTTTTTGTTGCTTGTGCTTTGGGTATAAGTTTTAGGAAACTACCTCCTATTACTAGGTCTTGAAGATGTTTCCCTACGTTTTCTTTTAGAAGCTTTATGGTGAGGGTAGTAAGGTTTTATAGAAGGAATAAATCCTGAGGTTTTTAATCTGTGGGTTCACAGTACTGGTATGTTAATATCAAATTGATGTCAAAATTCCTTCTGTGGTTCTTTAGACATAAGTTTTAGAACAGACTTTTCCCATCAGATTTCCTCAACAAGACCCTCTGACAAGACTAAGAGGCCCCATCCTGTGTTTTGAAGCCCAGAGAAGCCATTTTTGCCACACATCAACACACTGTCAGGCATACCCAAGTGTACCAAGTATGTGTTGAACAATTTTCTTTGAGCAAAGCTCCTCTTTCCTTCCTAATTAAGCCAGAGGGCCATCAGGGGCAGAAGACTACATTTTCAGATGACTCTCTCTCCCTCTGGATGATTTTTCTGAAAAGGTTGGTCTTACCTTCCTTTCCCAAACAATCAAGTAGGAGGGATAGTAGAAAGTGGAATGTTTTCTAAGAAAAGGCCAGGTCGGGTCTCTTGCTCCTTTAATTGAGGCCACTCAGCGGGTTGGACTGGAACTGTGTTTAAAGTATTGAGGAGATGGACAGGGTACAGGTAAATGAAAACCTTTATGCTTCTGAATCTCAGAAAACCAATGAAACCATTGAGGCTTGTCTATTTCCCCCAAGTAGTTAATGAGCTCAATAGAATTTAGAGTTCCTGGTGTTCCTCTGAAGCTGATTTTGGCAGGTGATAAGCAGATTGTAAAAGGGTTTATTATTTGAGCAGAGCTTTGGCTGCCTGACTTTTAAGATTGATTATTTATTTTGCATGTTATATAACAAGAGTATTGGGCAATGCTCAGAAGAGACCTTCTGGGCCAGTGATGTAAGGACTTCTCTGACTGTTTCCTACCATCAGAACAGGATTCTAGCTATGGAGTAAGGGGCAAGCTTCTAAACAGGGCCCAGGCCATGGCTTTTGTTTAGCCCCTAATCAGACCTTCTCACTGGTTTCTTTAGGGTTCAAATACATTGAAATTTCCATTAAGTCCCTATCCCAAGAGCAATATGTACATGAGTTTGTCATTTCTCAAGCTTTCACTGGTAATGTCACATGCCTTTGAAAGAAATGTTTTTTAAAGTCATATTTTGGTCCTTTGCAATAAGTAATCATATATGGAGTCCCTGATCGTCTTAGCAAGTAGAATCTCTGAAAGGTGGGGCCTTAAGTTGATTAGAGTGAACAATAGCCAAGAAGTTTTCCCTTCTTCATGAAGAATGCCGTAGTGAAATTGTCCCTAGCCCTTTTGATTTTAGCTTTAAGGCTTTGCGCTTTGTACCATCCTCTGGACTTGTGCTAGCTCATTGAGGATCCAGACACTATTTTTGGACATTTTAGAGACAGTAAATGAGAGAAATTCTCTTATTCCAAACCTTAAAAGGAGGTTAAGCCAAGGTCCAGAAGAAAATGAGATGGCCTTGATAGAAATATTAGTTGTGTCTCCTGTTTTGTTTTTCTTTTGTTTGGTTTTTATGGGAGCCTAAATTTATGAAGAAGTTCTGTTTATGGAGACTATATGTCAGCATTTGTGTCCAGTGATGTTAGTAACTGGAAAGTAGCAGAATGAGGTGATGGATGCCTAGGAAGAGATTTTGTGAGATATTGAATGAATTTTAGATGTTTTATGATATTTTAAAAATGTGTGTCCTTGAGAGAGAAGGCTTTTACCCTTGAGGTTACTATTTCAGGTCTAATATCCTGCCTCTGCTACAATATTTTGTTGGAAAATCTTGGGAAGCATGTAAAATCCAAGCATCCTGGCACAGTGTACTTCTCTAAAAGGAACTATATGTCCTGAGAGTTACAAACTTAATTTCTTGCAGTAAAGCGTCTGGCATCCTAGATTCCTCCTTTAACTCCTAAAATTGGTCAAGATAGGCTAAGCTCTGATGTCACATAAAGTCTGATGCAGGCTGGTTGGCCTTCTTATTAGAGCAATGCCATCTGAAACACATGACCTTCCAGGAGACCATAGCAGGGAAACAGACAGTGGAAGACTGCCTAATGTTAACTATCTCATCCCAGAAATGACAAATATCACTTCTGCACATGTTTCACTAGCAGGAACTAGTCACCTAGGCCCAGTCTAACTGTAAGGGAGACTGGGATATGTAGAGGCATACCAGGTATATGTGGTGGCTGCTAATAGTCTCTGCTACATACTTGGATACTGACTGACCCTTAACTTCCCATTCCATTTTCAAGGAATATATGGCTGATGATGATTTTCTCATTCTGTAAGGAACTGGACTATGACCATCAAAGCACTTCTTCAGTCTAAAAGAGTGCTTGTTTCATTTGAGGAGAATAGGCAGGACAGACAATTTGTCAGTTATAGTCCTTTTCTTTTTCCTACCCTCAAACACATTCTCCCAGCTACTTCTGTCTCAAGAATAACACTCATAAGAACCTAAGAACTGCCCCCAGGTCAAACATCTTTCTCACTCTAATCCCAAGAAATAGGTCTTACTGAAGCCCCGAGGGTGTTTGATAAGAAAGTGTGATAGTTATTCTTTATGAGGTTGACCTCACAAGGTCGATGCAGGTTGTGCCTATGTCTACAGTGTCCCTAATGGCTCAGGGTTGATTCACAATAAATTAATGATAAACTCTGACAAGATTGATTGAGCAGAATTGGTGAGAATGGGGTGCCCTAGTGTTCTTGAGTATCACTGAGAGAGGGACCCTTCACACTCCCCTACCAAAGTCCAGTTCCCCATAGTTAATGTGATCTTTCTCCCAAGAAGAGGATCAACAGTGGAGCCATTTCCAAATTTCACACTAGAAGTGAAGAAGTTCCATGAAGGCACCTGTGAATTAAGAAGTAGCTGCCTGTTCCTGACCTAATTCATAATGAACCATAACCACTATATATGTATAATCTTGTGGTACTTGGTGACTTTGGTTGATAGCTTTGCTTTCATAAAACCCCTTGCAAAAACTTGCTGCTGCTGCTACTGCTGCTATTTCCCCTTTGGTTGAATCTCAGAGATGACCAAACTGAGGAAGTAATTTACTCTTAATGCCTTTAGTGTCTACTATAGGACATGAGTGGTTGGAGTTCATGGAAACTAACCCCAGGAGTGCAAATCTGCAGGAATTGCAGCCTTGCATATACACCTTTCTCAAGGGGAGGCCCTTAAGTCAGATGTAAATAAATTATCCGCAAAGTAACAGTTTGGCCGATTAGCTGGTTAACTTGGAGGGGGGAGCAGAAGTGAAGAAGGAAGGGGTTAGGAAGTGCTGTTTATGAAATAGAGTCATGATGATTGGTTGTCACTTTACTTCTTCTGGCTTCATTTCTATATTCCTTGTGGATCTTGTTATATTGACTTTAGATGAGACTCACACAAATAGCCAGTTATTGAACATAAATAAAAATCGATTATAGTGTCACTGCCAAGCTCATTATGGCCACAGTAATTTTAAGACCCAGATGCAGCATTCACATTGTTGGTGTTTACCATTTAAAAATATTTCATATACATAGATATTATGCCCTTTATAATGTGTATGTAATTGTTTCCCTCTTCTTTCAGATTAAATAGCTTTGCAAAATTTCCTTATGTAATCTTGAGTTCTAATTGGGAAAATGTTTGAGGGTTGCTGTTTACATTTCCCCTCTCTTCCCCAATAACAAAATTTTGATTCTTCCATTTGGCGTTTTTATCTCTTCCTCTTCTTATCTGATATCCCTGCTGTTGATTGTCACTTTCCTCACTAATTTTCCACCCTCTACCAAACATCAAATCCTAAGATTTTTCTTCTTTTTTGTACCTTTTACTTGAATTGTTGTGTTTGATTTCTAGGAAAACTTTTAAATGACTAGAGATATCCAACTTTGAGCCAGTTATAATCTCTGAGACTTATGTGATCTTTCTAAGGAGTTCACAATGAAAGTATTCCATGTGTAGTGCTTAATTTATCATCCCCAAATATGTAGAAACTAGATGGGGGGCAAATTTTGTCCCTCTTACCTTATTTTAAGAATGGAAAAATTGAAATTCAGAGATGATAAAGAACTCTCCATCATCATTCATCCTGCTGGTTGTTTGATATCCACACCAAAATAATAAAGTGATAGGCCCCTGCATGCTGTATTATTACCTCCTTTCTAGGCTAAAAATGACACTGGGACCATCGGGGGTGGAAGGGAATTGCTCTGCTTTCTGTGTGGGTTAATGATCTGTCAGACCCTGGTAGAGATGGAACGTCTCAGCTGGAGGTTCATAGAAGGCAGGGACCCCAACATTGAGGCAATCCTTCTTTTATGTCCTATGTGTAACTGCGCCTTTTGGGATTGACTGAGCTCTCTAAGCAGAATCCCCTGGTAATCCTTGTCTACAGAGCATGTGGGGACTGTGGAGTTTAGCTGCCAAGAATATTATAGAAAATGGAAATTGTTTTCAAGTGTTGTTTCTTAAAGTAAAAATGTAATGGCTGAGGATGAGAGGGAGAATGGCCTTCTCTTCAGCTTATTAAATGAGAAATGTCTCTGAAAGTGGTTTCTAAATTATAAAAACATGGAACACATGATAGTTATTGTGATTATATTGTAAATTGCAGGTGTTGCTTTTCCCCCAAGATTTTTAAGGAAGACCTCAAAATCTTGGTTTACTTCTCATTAGTACATTTTTATGTCATTGGGTTTCTCTCAAGATCTGACTTAGCACTAGAAATCACCATTTTTATTTCCTTAATGCTCCATATTTCCTCTGAAAACAATGCAGAGATGCTCCTCTATTGTAGGATAGAGTAATTCCCAAAGCTAAGGTTGCCTCTGCTTTGTCAGCACTTCATTTCCCAAAAGAAGAATCTGGCACGGCCTCGTGTTTATTCTTAGTTACTTTTCCCAATTTTTTGTTACTAAGATTGTTTGAGTTGGGGTGGAGACAGGGGATCTCGAGACATGGCCTGATCCAAGGCACATATTCAGTAGCATAGCACTTGTCCCCAGACCAGACTTCTGGCATGCTGTGCTTTCTGGAAACTTGCCCCAAACCTGGAAAGAAGAAATGGCTTCAGATTCTCTCAAATACATACTGACAGCATTAAAGCTAGGGACTTTATTCCCCAGGCCTCTTCTAATGCCTTGTTTATAACATAGCTCTAAAGAGTTTTGCAATCTGGTTTCCTAGCCTTAACAGTTTAGAAGCAATAGGAAGAGTTGGTTTGGGGAGAGGGACTCAGACTGAGAAGGGAAGTGCCAGCTGAAGGCCTTATATCTGGGGAAGCAACAGGAAAACAAAAGAGCAAGTACAACAAAGGGTGTTTATTCTGATTACTCTGAATTAACTGGAAAAATGTTCAAGTGGGTTAAGAAATCTGGGAAGCATGTAATATATGCATATATATTTTTCGTATCAAAAATAACTAAAAGTTTCGGTATTTAAAGGATAAGATTTCCTTATCTGTACAAAATTCACTTCCAACTTTACCATACCATAGCTAAAGCAGAATTATGAGGTATTTTCTTATAATAGCAATATAATGTTTTCTTATAATAAGGATTTGAAGCTCCAAGAGGGGCTGAAACTTGTTTTGTGGAAGTGATTCAGGCATCAAATAAGAATGTGATTTGAGTGCTGAATTCACTAATTCTATGATTTAGTACCTATAGAGGTGTCACATTTCAGACTCCCTCAACTACCCATAGGCTTTTTCTCACAACTACCCATAGGCTTTTTCTCACATTCCTTAGATTGGCCCGGGAGCTGCTGTATGCCTCCATGGAAGACCTGGCTGTATGGGAGGGAAGCTCAAGGCTTGGAGTCCTGAATGGTAAGTAACTTCAGTCCTTACAAAAATCACTGCCAGGTTGTTGCCTGGGTTTACTGTTCTGATGAACCAGCCTGGTCCACTTGTCACTGACTGAGTCAGCAACCTGGGCAGGGCAAGGAGGCTGGTGTGTAGATTCTGCTGTTCCAGCCTCTCTTGTTCACATAGCCATGAGTTTTCTGACTGGCAACTGTGAACTGGTAGACCTTTGGTGGGAGGCATTGCTGATTGAGCCAGGGCTTTCTGCTCCCAACATATGTTTCTGCAGTTACCTTTGCCCTTTTGCTCATGTCTTAACAGTCTGGCCATGCACCTCTGCCAGCAGGAAGGTCTGTTTTAGTTGCCCCTCTCCCTGACTCTCCCCTCCCCCAACCCCATGACACAGAGTATGATTGACCTGGCTAAAATTAAAGAAGAAATGAGGCTGTGGAGCCCATAAAGCAGTCAGAAACATGTCTCATTTAGCTCTTGTAATTGTAATTCCTTGGCTCGACCTTTTGCTGACCTTCCCTGCTCTGGCGGTTAACATGCTTCACCAAAGAGTGGTTGCTAATTGGGAAATTTACTGTATCCACTTTCTTTGGGAGTGATTCTTGTAGCTGTTCAACTACTTAATGGGTGCTAAAATGTAGTACAGCGCTAGACTGGAAATAAGAAAAATTGGGCTGTGGTTCTGGATCAATTGTGAACTGCTATGTGATTTTGGACAAATCTCCTATCTGCCAGAGGGGGAGGTGGTTGCATTAGTTGAACTTTAACATCTAAGTGCTAAACATTCCATTTTTTTCTTTCCTGTTCATATAGATAGAAATGTTTTAGTACATTTCCTGGAGTGTTTTCTCTTTTCCTCGATATCGATGTCTCCCTTCACATGAACCTTTCTTTTTGATGAAATAGTTATTAATCTTATTTCTTTTGAAAACTGCCCTGGAAATATGGAACATTTAAATAGAAATATTTAAGTTCTAGGAATTTTAATTTTAGAACTGACATGAAATTTAGGATTAATAGATTGATTATAGTCCCATCTGGAATTTTAATCAGTTAACATCAGCCAAGTTAACTATCTGTGATACCATGAGATTTGGAACTAGACTTCTCTGTCTTATCACCTCACATACTTAGCACTGTGCAGAAAAAGCAGGGGAGAGGCTGAAAAGGGTGTTGCAGAAAATTTGAGCAAGGTACTAGACAAGTGGCAGACATTACTAAATGCCCACTGTTTGGTGAATGTGCCAGGCATAGTAAAGCAGGGAAACTAAGAGGACAGCTTTCTACAAAGAAACCCTGCCTGTTCTTGCTTTTGGGCCTACAATTTGTTTTCTCCAATTAGCATGTCCTCCTTCTCTTCTTTGCTTACTAAGAATCCTACTCATCCTGCAGGCTGTACCTCATCCTTTAAGTTCAGCAGACCTTTTTTGAGGACCTCCTAGATACCCACCCCTCTTTTAGGGATACAGAGATGAATAAGACTTAGCCCCTGCCCTCATGCTAACTGCACTATTTTGTCCTTTTTGGGGCATGTTACTTAATGCATGTTCTTTTTGTTTCTTGTTTGAACTTAAGCTCCTTGAGGATAATTCCTGAGTTTCAGGGGTCTTACAACTATCCCAAATTCTTGTTAGAACTTAAGCTCCTTGCGGATAATTCCTGAGTTTCAGGGGTCTTAGAACTATCCCAAATTCTGTGGTTCACTAATAGAACCCACAAAACTCAATAGGAGGTTATACTCATGGCTAAGGTTATTACAGTAAAGGATAGGAGCAAAAGCAGTGGGAAAAAGATATGCACCAGGCAGGCTTCCAAGTTTATCTCCATCCAGGGCCACACAGGAATGATTTCTGTCTAGCAACAAACTACAAGGATACCTGTGAAATGTGTCTGCCCAGAGAAGCCCACTCCAGTCTCAAGGTTGGAAGCTTTTATGGAACCAAAATCTAGGACACTAGCATTGAAACCAGGTACATCATGAATCTTGTAAACAATCAAGAGATGATCTGATAAGCTGGTACAGCATACCCCATTGCTCTGGACATACAAAGCATTACCATAAGTCAATGATATAAAAAACATTCAGCGGACCGCATTCCCAGGGCTTGGCCTAGGGTCCATCATAGTTCCAGGCTCCTCTGAGAATATGCAGGGATTGAGTAACCAGACCTGCTATGTTAAATCTTTAAAATTGTGTCTTACACACTTCATATATCCCCAGAGATACATGGGGTAAGGTAATACAAGACCTGACCTCTCCTCAAATTCATAGACATCAATACCTCAACATGTCAAAATCTGAACTCTTGTTTGCCCCCATCCAAAACCTGTTTTTCTCCATCTCAGTAACTGGCAGTTTCATACACACTCTTCTCAAGCCCCCAGATCTAGGTATTATCCTTGATTTTCCTCTTCTTCTCATCTCCACAGTTAATCAGTATGGCATACGTATTCTAAGTGTGAGGCCTATCTAAAATCTGATGATCTCTCATTCTCTCAACCACCTTAGTCTAAACCATGATCACCTTTCATCTGGACTACTGACCTCCTATTTGTCTTCCCCACAGCCTATTCTCCTCAGTAACCATCCAGAGTGATTCTTTAAAATGTATATCAGATTATGTCAGTTCCCGCAATTCCCACCTCCAGTGACTTCAGCATGCTTGGAATAAAATTCAAACTTTTTACTCTTTGCTCACTAATCATGCTCTAGCCTCAGACCCATGGGATTTTCCCTTCTTAAGTGGTATTCCTTCTTCCTGGACTGTCCTTCTCCTAACTCGTAAAATGGCCTCTTCATCTTTCTGAGTCTCATCTACACTATGAACCCTTCATGAAGACCTTCTCTAACCACTTTAGCTAAGTAGCCCTACCCTTTCCCTTATCTGGATCCATGGATATTTGTTTATATATTTGTTGTCACTTTACACTGAACAGAATGTTAGCTCATGAGAGAAAACCCGTATCTGTCTTGTTCACAACAGTGTATTTAGCACCTAGCACTATGCCAAATTCAGAGAAAACATTCAATAAATATTTATTGATTAACCTAGCTATTTCATCTAATAATTAATAAAAATTAATAATACTCAGTATTTTGTACTTGAAAATAAATTAATAACTACTCAGTGTTTTATTACTTGAAAGTGATGGCCTGGTCTCTCCCCTAAAAAGCTTACATTCTACTGAAGAGGTGAGGAGAAAAAAATATAGAAATCTTGTGAGTATCCAACATAGGACATGTCAACATTCTGGACAGTAGAAATGAGCAAGCAACAGAGTGGCCTCACTGAGCAGTTAAAATCCACCCAGCTCAGTATTCTGTTTGACATGGCATTTTATTTTTATTTTTTATTTTTTAAAAATATTTTTATTGTAAACCTTAACAAAGGAATATACAAACCTTCTTGACATTACAAACATTCTATACATGGTGTACAATCAATGGCTCATAATATCATCACATACTTGTGTATTCATCACCATGATCAATTTCTTTAACATTTGCATCTCTCCAGCAAAAGAAAGAAAAAAGAAAAAACTCATATATACTACACCCTTTACCCTTCCCTCTCATTGACCACTAGTATTTCAGTCTCCTCATGTGCTGGTTTGAAAAGAAGTATGCCCCCTAAAAAAAGCCATGTTTTAATCAAAATATCATTTTGTAAAGGTAGAATAATTTCTATTCAATACTGTATGTTTGAAACTGTAATGAGATCATCTCCCTGGATGATGTGATTTAGTCAAGAATGGTTGTTAAACTGGATTAAGGGATGACATGTCTCCACCCATTTGAGTGGGTCTTGATTAGTTTCTGAAGTCCTATAAAAGA
>PVIY010060075.1:0-11787 GCA_004026745.1 Myrmecophaga tridactyla
TAGTTGGGGCCTATTGCCATTCCATATGAATTCAATGCCTACCTTTTCCATTTCTGCAAAGACGGCTGTGAGAATTCTGATTAAGAATGCATTAAATCTGGGGCGGGCTACAGTGGCTCAGAGGCAAGAACGCTTGCCTGCCATGCCAAAGGACCGGGGTTCGATTCCCGGTGCCTGCCCATGTAAAAAAAAAAAAAAAGAATGCATTAAATCTGTAAATTACTTTGGGCAGTACTGACATCTTAACAATATTATGTCTTCTAATCGATGGGCACAGAATATCTTTTCATTTACATAGGTGTTTAATTTCAGTAATGGCTTACGGTTTTTGTGTAAAAAGTCCTTTACATTTTTGATTAATTTATTCCTAGTATTTTAATCTTTTAGTCGTTATTGTAAATGAAATTATTTTCTTAATTTCCTTTTCAGATTGCTCACTGCTAGCGCATTCTGTCTTTGAATTGGTGTCTTCAGACCATTCGTTTTTTTTTTTCTTTTTTTTGGCACTGGCAGGCTCCGGGAATCAAACCCAGGTCTCCAGCATGACAGGCAAGTATTCTGCCACTGAGCCACTGTTGCCCACCCTAGACCATTCATTTTTAAAGTAATAATTGATATAGCTGAACTAATATCTACCATATTTGCAACTGTTACATTTCAAGTGATGACTGATATAATTTGATTAATATCTACCACATTTGCAACTGTTTTCTACTTATTGTTCTTGTTCTTTGTTTCTTTGTCTTCCCATTTTTTTTGCCTCCTCTTACTTTAATTAAGCATTTTATATAATTCCATTTTCTCTCTTTTAACATATCAAGTACGAAAATTTTAAGTCTTAGTGGTTGCCCTTAAGTTTGCAATATATATTTACAACTAACCTAAGTCCACTTCCAAATAACAATATACACTTTTTGGTATACTGTTATTTGTATATGTTACCTTATAACAGAATAGTCCCAATTCCTTTCCCTTCATCCTTATAACACTGCTGTTGTTACCTTTCACTTAACCATAAGCTACATTCATCTAATATATTGTTGCTATCATTATTTTGAACTGTCATCTGTTAGATCATCAAAGAGAGTTTATTTTACCTTCATTTATTCACTCTCAAAATCTCTTCCTTTCTTTATGTAGACTCAGGTTTTGGTCCCTATTATTTCCTTCCTGAATGACATTTCTTGTTCTCCTGGTGACAACTTCACTCAAATTTTGTTTGTCTCAGAATGTCTTTATTTCCCTTTCACTTTTGAAGGATAATTTCACTAGATACAGTATTCTAGGTTGTTGTTTTTCTTTCAACACCTCAAATACTTTGCTTCACTCTCCTCTTGCTTGCATCATTTCTGACGAGAAATCCAATGTAATTCTTATCTTGTTCCTCTTTAGGTAAAGTATTTTTTTCTTCTGGCTTCTTTCATAATTTTCTGTTTGTCTTTGATTTTTTGCATTTTGAGTATGATATACCTAGGTTTAGATTTTTTTCATATTTATCCTGTTTGATATTCTCTGAGCTTCTTAGACTTGTGTTTTGGTGTCTACCATAAATTTTGGAAAATTCTTAGCCATTTATTATTTGAAATATTTAATTGATTTCTTTCTCTCCCTTTTCTTCTAGTATTCCCATTACACCTATGTTACATCTTCTATAACAGTCCCACATTTCTTAGATATTTTATTTCATGTTTTATTTTTCTTCAGTCTTTTCTCTTTGCTTTCCAGTTTGGGAAGTCTCTATTGATATATCTTGAAGCACACTGATTCCTTCCTCAGTGTGTCCAGAATGAGCCTGAGGCATTCTTTATTTCTGTTACAGATGCTTCCTTTTGATTCTTTCTTAAGAGTTTCCATTACATTAACCACCTGTTTTTTATGTCTGCTTTTACCACTAGAGCCTTTAGCATATACATCATGGTTATTTTAAATTCTCAATGTGACAGTTCTAAAATAACTGTAATATTTGAGTCTGATTCTGATGCTTACCCTAACTCTCCAGACTGTGCTTTCTGTCATTCAGCACATCTTGTAGTTTTTCGCTGAAAGCGGACATGATGTGTGTAGTAAAAAGAATTGAGGTAAATAAGCTTTTAGTGTGGGGTTTTATGTTTATCTAGCTAGGAGTTAGGCTGTATTAATTGTTTGCTGTGGGTGAAGGTGACAGAAGTTAAAATTTCTTCTGGTATCCTTATTTTTGTTTTGCCTTTGTCTTTGGGTTTCCTTAGAGATTCCTTCTCAAATAGGGTGTGAGTGTGGCAGTTTGTTTCCCTGGTAATTCCCTATACTGTTGCCTATTGATGTGGTTGTAAGTGGGGGTGGTGGGGAGAGTTCTATATTCCCACGATTGGGTCTCCGTCTTTTAGTGAATCTGAGCCCTACAAGCCTCACAAGTATTTTTCTCTCACATGTTTTTAACCCCTTAGGGGAGATGAAGACTAGAGGGGGCTGTAGTTGGCTATATTTCCCTTCCCCATAACTCTTCTCATAACTCTGGGTAATCCAAAATGGTAAATGTGTATCAGTAGTCTGAGGATTTTTGCCAAGAGTATAGATGACTCAATGACATCACTTATCAGGAAGGAACACAATTTAAGAGTATGTGACCTTGGTTAGATATTGAGTTCTTTTTCCTAATTAGAAAGGTATTAACTATATTACTCAGCAAAATTTTAATACTAATAAAAAAATTAATTTTTGCCTCCTAATTTTTTTCTTTCCTCATTTCATGACAATTGTATCAAGTTCTACTAATCTTTTTCATTTCGCTCTAACTCAAAATGTTTTTCTGTACAAAGCACTAAAACTTGTAGCATGGTGGTAATTCTTTTGGTACCAGGAAGACTTTTACAGTCAAGTAGTTCTCAGCTCTGTGGTTAATTCATTCAACCAATATTTCTTGCTCAAATTATGAGCATATGAATTTATTACTTAACAGTTTAAATAAGAAATATGTGAGCTATATTTAATGAATGAGAGCAGATTAGAGGCTATTCAAATAATATCACTCTCACGAAAATGCCTTAACTAAGAGAGAAGAGAATTTATAGCTTAGATTTGGAAATTGCTCACAACTCTTAATCCCTTATATATATATAGTAGTTTATAGTTTTTCATATGTGAATTCATCTATCCTATCACTAGTCATAGCAGAAAAAGTTGAAATCTTTCGAAAATACGGCCCAACAAAAATGTTTTTAGTGACTGGTAGGGATATTCAAATAATGGGAGGCCTAGGTTTATCAAAAGAAAGCATGGGCTTTAAAATGTGTGTATTAAGAAGCACTGGCATACTATCTAACACAGGTTAAGTAAGAGTTGTTGCCCTGATATGTTTTTTTAGGAAAAGGGTTAGTTTACAAACATAATCCCAGGGCTATTTTATCTGTGTGGCATATACTGAAATGATCTATAAAGATTTCAACAGGAAAAAATGATTATGTAGGGGCAGTGATGATTACTTCTCAACATAGAACAATATGTTAAGAAGATTATTGCTCTTTTTTACTCCAAAGGAAAACTGTAAAGATCCTAATGTGAATCAACTTATATAAGACATAAAGAAACTCAGGGGTCATAATCTTAGATGTGGCTATATGCTCCCACACAATTTTGTGGTTAGAAGTTAAGTACTTGGAACTGTTCCTTCTTTCAAAGGTAGGAAATGAGAGGTTATCCTGAGGTCAGAAGCCTTAATATGGCTCTTAATTTAAATGATGCTAACTTGCTTGCTAGAAGCAACACATAAGAAGGTTCCTATAAATTCATGGGAAAAATACTTTAAAAAGCATTAATATGATTTTAGGTAATATACATTCTAACTACTAAAAGATCTGGTCTTCACTGATTTTCTATCCCTGTGTAAGACAAGGTAATACATTGTACTTTAACAATAGTAAGAAAATAAAATGTTACAAAATTAACTTTTTCACAATAGATAATTTTCAGTATCCACTTTCAAATACAGTATAAGATCTCTGTGAGACTACCAAAAGTTAATATTGTAAAGGAAATGTGTTTTCCCTTTTATATGCATTTTATAATAGGAAAAGTGTTAGTATCATGTGTCAATTTGTTCTAGCACTTTATACACATTAACTCATTAACTATCACAATAACCCTATAAAGGTTACTAAGATTATTCCCATTTTACATATAAAGAAACTTAGACACTTGAGGAGTTAAAAAACCTGCTCAAGGTTATAGCTAGCAAGCAGAGGAGTCCAAGTTTAAGCCCTTAACCACTACATAATATTATGCAGAACAGGATCTAAGTACATAACTTCACTAAATAAATATTAATCAGTCGAGCGCTTGATAGTTTTCATTCTACTAGGAGTTATCAAAAATCAGTGGTTTAGAAATAAGGACAAATTAAACCTTCTTTCATTCATTATTTTTTTCTCTACCCAGAGAGAACTGGGTGTTCCCTACACTATGCTCTCATATCAGCACCTACCTAACTGTAATCAGTTTAAACCACAAGATTAAGAACCCCTCCAGAGTGGAAAGGGATGTTTTGCTGCTTGTGTCTGAAAATCTCCATGAGCTAGCAAAGGACCTG
Organism: Myrmecophaga tridactyla; assembly: GCA_004026745.1. Taxonomy (NCBI): domain Eukaryota; kingdom Metazoa; phylum Chordata; class Mammalia; order Pilosa; family Myrmecophagidae; genus Myrmecophaga; species Myrmecophaga tridactyla. The sequence goes on from PVIY010060075.1 coordinate 4,562, forward strand.
GCTGTAAGAAAGCCCAAGTTAAGTACAGGACAGGATGACAGGAGGGCAGTTTAAAAAACCAGTTGTTCTTTAGAGTAACAGTCATTCTCTAGAGTAACTTATAAATAAGAAGAAACAAATCTTATTAGGAGTTTAAGATATCTTGCAATTTTAATCAACTAGTCCAAATGTATGTGACAAAATTAGGACATAAGTTATGTTTTCCGCTAACCTCTCACAGAAAGATTTTATTAGCAGCAATATGTACTTTAATTATCTTATCTGAGTCCCATGAAAGTCTTAGGAGTAGGTATTGCTCTGGCCATTTTACAGATGAAGAAACAGACTTACAAATGTTTTAAAATTTGCCCGAGGGCGGCTGCCGTGGCTCAGCAGGCAGAGCTCCGACCTGCCGTGCTGGAGGTCTGGAGTTTGATCCCTGGTGCCTCCTGCCCATATGCAAATTAAAAAAAAAAAAAAATTTGCCCGAGATTACACAGCCAGCAAGCCTTGCCATTTCTAACTGGGGAGAGGAAGGGGGACCTTTAAAAAAAGAAAAGAAAAAGAAAAAGAACTGGTGGGAATGGAAAAATTAAAATCTAAAGCTCTAAAGCTATTCATAAGTAGAGAATACCAGGGCCTGGATTAGAGAAATGGAATTTGGTGAGTTACTACATCTTGATAGAAACAGCCCATAGGAACATTCAATTGAAGGAGGGTGAGGGCAAGATCAAGGGCCTGATTAGGACCCAATCTCATTTTGTTCTAAAGCAGAAGTATTCCAAGTATGGTCTAGGGAATTTTTACAGGCTCCTGAAGTCAAAGCTTCATAATACTAAAAAGTATCTGCCTTTTTCACTCTTCTCTAACAAGTGCTTAAAGGAGTTTTCCACAGACTATATTAAAGATATCGCAATAGACTGAAACACAAAAATTGATGTGAGAATCTAATGTCATCTATTAATCTGGACCATTTAAGAAATTTCTGAATATGTAAAATAATACTAGTCTTCTCAACAAATTTTTCTGGAAAATAGCTATTTTTAATTTAAAAAACATATTATTTATGTTAACATGTAGTGCCTATGTTATTCTTAAGTAAATTAATAATTTAAATTTGTTTTAATTTATAATACAATAAATAAAGATACAACCCACACAAACAAAAGCACTTTAGGGTCCTCAATAACTTCTTTTTTCTCAATAATTTTTTAGAGTACAAAGAGATCTGAGATTAAAAAGGTTGAAAACTGCTGCTCTAAAACTATTCTCAACCAATCCTCAGATTTAAAACCTGGTCTTCTAAACTGATTTACCCACCAGGATAAAGTGGTCTGGCTAAATGAAAACTTCCTGGGTTTCATCATAATATAAGCTTCTTAAGGACAAAAACATTTTTTAAATCTTTGAGTCCCACCCTATCCTCACCACATCACTCACATCCCCCCACACCCCCCAAAATCTGTTAAATCAAGCCAGATCCTCTCTTGCTGTATCTAAATTAAAACACCAATCAGCATAAAAAGTTTTACAGTCCCACATCACCTCAAAGTGAACTGAAGAGGAGTGTCAACCACAAAGCTGAGAAGATCAGATCTGTCCACGTGGTGACACGTGACAATCCCACGGACATAAAGACACCCATAAGGTCCAGCTACTCTCTCCTTTTGCCCACCTCCTAACTCCAACAGTAAGAAATCAAAGTTTAGGGACCTCTTTAACAGGAAGAATTAAGTAAAAAAAAATATAGAGAGAGTATCTTTAAAAGGCCACATTCTTATAGCAACTAAGAAACTTCAATTCCCTTAAAAAATAGTATTTCAATTTTAAATCACATAACACCTCCAATTACCAAATACAATATTATGTGTGTTTTTACAAGATGTTTTTTAAGTACAAGATTCATAGATTCACAGAATCTCCTACTTTCTAATTATTCATGTGGGTTTCAATGAGAATATTCTTAGCATACTTGGCACAAGGTAAATATGAATTCACTCTTTTAAAAAAGAGAATATGCACAGGCAATCTTCTAGCCTTTCTCTCCAAGAGACATGTGAACTGGACAGCTGAATGTGCTATTCAGTCATTCTGTAATTTATGAAAAAAATAATTATTACATTTTTAAAAAACTAATATTTAATTAAAGACTTCATAAGACAAATTCTACCAGATAGTGGCCAACTGTCCTCGGCGACCATGGATGACATGGCAATGCCAGGACTCTCCAGTCTCCTAGTAAAAGTTTTCTTTGGGGAAGGGAGGAGATGTTTAAGAAAAAGACCATTCTCTTATGTAGTCAGTTTTGAATACTGGAAGGCTCTTCCCAGGGCTGAATCATATACTAGCTGACCTAAAAACTTTTAAACTATCATGACCTTCAGAAAAGCCTTTATGTAATTTTAGAGGAAAAATAAAAAACGAAAGCCCTAATCCTCCATCACATTACCTGCTAAATAGAAATGTAGAAACTGCTCACATACCAATCCTGAGAGATGCACAAAACAATGAGACAATTAACAAGTATACTTCATAAGAGCTATAGAAGTCAAAGAATTTCAGTGTAATATTATGAAGAAAATTTGTACCTGACTAAACCACACAGCCACCACCTTGCTTTGTTCCAAAGGTTGTAAGTTTTATTTCTAGCATTTTCTGCTCTATTAATTCTACTTATTTAGGAAACTTCAGCATTATATATAGAAAAATTAAAAGTACTAAATTAACACAAAATGAAAAAATGGTAAAATATGCACACAGTACAAATGAGACTTTGTTTTCTTTGACTATTAAAAGAAAGGTCTCGTAAAAAGGTACAGAAACACATGAAAACAGTAATCCCTGAATTACCAGAATTCTGACAAACAGTTTATTGTTCTGGCTACCTGAATTCTCCATTAACTGTAAATTAAATATATTCTAGTTAATCAAAGATTGTCTCTCTGGCCTTAGATTCTCTCTTCTTTGCTTCATTATTGCTCACTACTTGTTCAGTCCTGATCCTCTAAAGCTGAGATGGGATATTCCGACATTTAATTAACATCTGTGGGGAAATGTTAATTACATGCAAATTTTGGCTGTGTGATGAGGAGCTTATAGTGCATAGGAAGTCTGCTTCTTGGAGTAGATATCGAGGCTAAGGATTTTGAAGTCAGCCTACCCTAGGTTCAAATCTTGATTCCTCCATATACAAAGGATGAGAATGAAAGCCACCCTGTTTTCTCTTTGGAAAAAAGGAATAAGTAATAACTACCTCAAAAGGACATGAAATCCAAATTACAATATCTGTCTGTGCCTACAGCATTCAATTCAAAGGATGCCCACTCCCCCAGTGTACACTTCCACAATCATGACGTGTATATTATGTATGTAAATTGCAGGCTACACACACTGACCCCGTTCCCCAACCACAGCCAAAAGAAGAGATTAAGTAACTTTTATGATGAAATGTGGGAGGTAAATTGGTAAATTATTTCTAAGGAAATAATCTCAATTTCAAATAATTAGTCTACAAAGAGAATTTCCCACCAGGCGATGCTTGTATGAAGAATATCATGACAGACTGAATTGTTCTTGAACAGCTTATATTTTGTACACAAACAGAAAAACTGTTAAGTGAAAATTCATCGTTGGGGGCTATAGCTCTTTCTCCACCTGGGTATCTAAGGCTTCTTGTTCTCACCCTGCTCCTTTTCAGCCACAGCTCCAAGATCATGCCCAGTAAGTGATTCATCACCCTGAGTAAATTATTTGTAGTTTCTATTTCCTTCAGATGTTTTGCTCAGGCTGCTTTATTTTGCACGTGCACAACCCTCTACCAGGAAAAACCTAGCCCCTATCCCTCTCCATCCCAACTTCTATCCTTTTGGCAAACTCCTACTACTCCTTTAAAATCTTGTTCAAATACCACTTCTTCCCAGGAAGAGCAGGGCCAGAGAAGGAATGATGAATTTAATTCTCCACAGAAGTCAACTAAGGTCACGCAGGCTGATTACCAAAGTAACAAGCTTAGGGGCAGGTAAGAAGAACATGGGAAGACACTCATCAGATACAAATGAAGATGCACAGCAAAGCAACCTTAGAGCTGGAGCCACTTCAAAGACAGAGAGCAGGTGTAAGGTACATATACTTGGGTCTACTTCTATTTATAAATATATGCTTATGCATCTCAATTCTGATCTACCTAAGGTTTTTTCCATATCTGCACCAAGTTCATATCAGTACTGCTGAACAGACTTACAAAATAAAGCAGTTTTGATCAGCAAACCTAAATGGGCCTCACCGCAGGCCAACAATCCTAATACATTTCTCTGCTAAACTTGGTCTCCCACTCTCCCCAATGCTTTATTTCAAGCCTTCTCCACTATCCACAATTACATGACTGCTCCCCTGACCAGCCACCACCACCACACCAACCCCCACCAGCTTCAAGGAAAAGACAGCAGCCTTTAGGTGGAAACTTCCTCAGTTTCCCTACACCAATTTCTTCCTCTCTCCTTCCCTATCCCTATCCTATGAGTTTTGAACTGTCCCTCAACACCCTGAAAACATTTTCCTTTGCTTCTCTAACATAACAATATCCTGCTTTTCCTCCAACCTCTCTGGCTACTCCTTTGCAGGTTTGTATTTTCCCCCACTCTCTTGTACCTCAGAAAGGCCGTTAAGCACTAGAATGCTTAAGGTCCAAACATTTTTCTTCTCATTGCATGTTTCCTCCTGAGGCAAGCCCGTCCTTGTCCATGGCTGTAATAGCATCTATACAATAATACTCAAATTTCTAACTCTGATCCTGAACTCTCTTCTTAGCTGCAGTCTCACACATCCAACCACCTACTTGGGTTTCTCAAAGACATTCATCTTCAAAGCTGGGACTTATTCTTCAGGGAAAGAATTTCAAAATCAAACCATAAGAGAATGTATTAAGTCCACAAAGATGGACCTAAGAATCGGAGCTGTTATAAAAACGTTTTCAAGTTTAGTGTGGTTCTGAGTGAGCACCGAGAACTGAAACCATCCATGCCCCATAGTTTATACTCTATGTTAGTACTACTGGTTGGCTGTGTTACTCAACATGACTTCACTATTTCAGTAAATTCTTGCTCAGGAAGATAAAAATTACAAAAAATTTCATTATTCACTTCAGGAACTTCCCCAAAATCCCATATGAATGAACATTAGATTACTCAAGCTTTTCAATAAATGATGGCAAATGATTGTTTACTTACTCTGAAAGTCCCCCTCAAAACCCTTGCCTTGCCTCCTCCATTTATCCTAAACTATTATAATCATGATCCTTACCTAATTCTAATCAAGCCCTTCCCCCATCCTGTCGCCACCACAATGAAATACCTCACTTAAAATAGACTCTAAACCCTCATAAATACTCTAAAAATACCCTTAACTTTCTTCCTTCCGCTCACCCCCTACTCTACCCAGATGTTAACAAGACTCTGTAAAGGTAGGGTACTCTTTTGGTTATTCTGGGTGGTAATTTTTCCAGGAGTCAACATACAATAGCAGTATGAGACTGTTCCCCTAATGTCTGTTAAAATTCAGTTCAAGTAGGGCCACGGTGGCTCAGCAGGCAGAGTTCTCTGCCATGCCGGAGACCTGGGTTAGTTTCCCGGTGCCTGCCCAGGCAAAAAGAAAAAAAATCTGTTCAAGTACTCCTGAAAACCTGAAAGAATACCCTGGGCTCTATGTAAGACTCTATAAATAAAGTTTTACTTAGTAAGTTTATTTTTCAGAAACTTAAAGCCTCCAGATTGTTCCTATGCCAGATAAGCCCTGAAACCCAGAGGTACCCATCTCTCCAAGAACATCAACTGGTTTCATTCCTCTACGCTGCAAGGCTGATACCCCTTTCCAGCATGAAAAAGCTGAAGTGGTCATTGCCCAGATATTCCTGAAGACTGAGAGAATGATCAAATGAGAAGGAGAAGCTGTAACCGAGAAATTAGGATTTAACAAATGATTGACTACTGACTCACTATATAAATATTTCTTTTTAGTTTTCTAAAAAGATAATAATTTCAGGTATTTCCAGAAGGAAATACCTGAAATTTCTGAAATAAATGTATTCCAGCAGCCTTGATCTTTGATAATGATTGTGTAACTATATATAGCTTTTATCATGTAACCATGTGATTGTAAAAACCTGTCACTTACACTTTATCTGGTGTAAGGGTAGATTAGTAATAAAAGAAAGAAATGCACAAAAAAAGAAAAGAAAAAATAAATGTACAAATATTAAAAAATTATTTCATGAACTAGAACACATGTATGACACTACTATAAAGGTTGAAATAGAGGGGTTTCAACTCTGCAAGTGAAATCACTGCCTCCCCCCTACATGGGTCATGACATCTAGCGGTGAAAGTCTCCCTGGCAACATGGGAAGTGACTCCCAGGGGTGAATCCAGACCTGGCACCACGGGATCAACAATTTTGTCTTGACCAAAAGGGGGAAAAAAGTGTAACTAATAAAGTATCAGTGGCAGAAAGAGTTCAAATAGAGTTGAGAGGCTACTCCGGAGGTTGCTCTTACACAAGCTTCAGTTAGACCTGCTACCTATCATAACCTGCCAACCCCCAACCAGGAGCATTCCAGCCAATCCTAAAGAACACCTAGAGCTATATATAAGATTCCACAAGGCGTCCATGCACTTGAGCAACTTTCTAGAAACCTACAACCTCCAGACAGGTCCCTCGTCCAGATAAGTCCTGAAACCTAAAGGGCCCAATCTCTCCAGAACATTAAATAGTTCCATCTCCCTACCCCATATTAATGATAGACCCTTCAGACACGAAAAATTAGAATGGCCATAGCCCAAACACCCCTAAAGACAGGGATGGAAAGATCAAAGGTGATGGTGGAGTTATACAAAGAAGACAGGATTTAACAAATGAATATGAATGTCAAATCATTAAGCTGGTATCTCTTTTAGTCTCCAGTATTTGAAAGCAGCTAGAAGTAGAAACCTAAAATTGTGGAATTCTACAACTGACTGTGATGCTGTGCTTTGAAATTTATTGGGTTTTTTTTTGTATATGTTATTTTTCACCAAAAAAAGAAAGGAAAAAACTAGACTGTAATGATAAAAAAAAATTTAAGCCTTCTAGCCTCCTATATTCTGGAGTAGCAAGAAGGAAAATTGTGAGAGGATCATATGTAGCCTGTGACAAACTCTGGAATCTGTCCTGTAACTACTTGTTGAAGAGTGCTTTGAAAACTATTGTTTTTTTTT
>PVIY010060076.1:0-11787 GCA_004026745.1 Myrmecophaga tridactyla
AAAGCATAGAAAAGTAAAATAAATAAATAAATAAATAAATAAATAAATAAATAAATAAATAAATAAATATAAAAAGAAAATGGATAAAAGCAACAAATAGAAAATAGCTACAAACATAGCTGTAATTAAATAATTATATAGCTAATTTTAATGTAATTATTTCAAAAACACCTTAATGCGATTAAAATAATTGAAATACACCAATTAAAAGACAGAAGCAGAGTGAAAAGGAAATAAGAAATAAAAGGATATAGAATAAAAGATATATTATCCAAAAATAACCAAAAAAAAAAAAAGCAGGAGTACCTAAATTAATTTCAAACAAAGCAGACTTCAGAGCAAGACAGATTATCACAGTTAAAGAGGGGTATTACATAATGATAAAGGAGTCAATTTTCTAAGAAGACATAATAAACCCTGATGTGTACTTTCCTAAAAACAAGACATCAAAATGCATGAGATAGAAAATGAATGGGACTGCAAATAGAAATAGATATATGCAAGATTATAGTCGGAGACCTATACCACTCTCAGTGATTGGCATATCCAGCAGGCAGATGCTTAGTAGAGGATAAAGTTGAATTGAACAGCGCCATCAGTTCAATTGAATTTAATCAATATTTAAAGACTACCTCATTCAACAGGAGCAGAATACACACTGTTCTCAAGTTTGCATGGAACATTCACCAATAGACTCCAGCCTGGACCATACACTACACAATAATGCATTTAGAACAATGGAAACTATACAAAGCATTCTCTCAGACCACAATGGAATTAAACTAGAAATCAAAAACGGAAAGATAAGTAGGAAATCCCCAAATATTTGGAGATTAAACAACACACTTGTAAATAACACATGGACAAAGAAATTTCAAAGTCTGTTGAACTAAACTAAAATGAAAATAAAAGTAATAAAATTTTGTGTGATGTAGCAAAAACAATACATAAAGGGAAATATAAAGCATTGAATGCATACATTAGAATAAATAGAAAAGTCTAAAATCATTCATCTAAGTTCCACTTTAGGAATATAGAAAAAGAAGAGCAATATAAAGGTGAAGCAATCAGAGTAAAGGAAATTAAAGCAGAAATCAGTGAAATTGAAAACAGGAAAACAAGAGGGAAATTAACAAAGCCAAAAACTGATTTTTTGAAGAGAGGCAAATTAATAATATACAAAAATGAAGGGGGGCTGTGGCTCAGTGGCAGAATTCTTGCCTGCTGTGTCAGAGACCCGGGTTCAATTCCCGGTGCCTGCCCATGCAAAAAAAAAAAAAAGAAAGAAAGCTACAGGAGCAGGGAGCAATCACTACTGATCCTCAGGACTTTAAAAGGATAATAAAGCAATATTATGAACAACTCTATGCTTCATAACTTAAATGAAATGTATCAGTTCTTAGATGAGTATCTTCTAAGGACAATTTTAATTGTCCTCCTATATTAAATAAGGTTAATCAATAATACATAGTTCTCTAAAAAAAGAGAGCTCCAGGCCCAGATGGTTTCATTTGTGAATTATGCCTAATATTTCAATATGTGCCTAATATTTAAGGAAGAAATGATACCAATTCTCTACAATCTGTTTCAGAAAATAGTATAGGTAACACTTCCTAACTCATTGCATTGAGGCCAGCATTACCCTAATAACAAAACCAGACAAAGATATTCCAAAAAAGAAAAACTACCAACAAATATCTCTCAGGACATAAATGCAAAAATCCTCAACAAAATATATCAAATCTAATCTAACAATGTATTATAAGAATTATATACTCCTACCAAATAGGATATATTACAACTAGGCACAGATTTTTCTACATTCTGAAATCAGTTGATGAAATATTTGCCATCAACAGGCTAAATCATAGAAAATGGGATGAGAGTTTTTAAGGATGTAAAATGGACATAGATGGGCACAAATTGAATGCTGCAAATAAAGCTGATGTTCAGAGTAATTCTATGTAATTTATATGAAATTATGAAAGTATGTTTGATATGTAGGATTTATAGTGAACCGCTGAAAGTGAAAATTTGGAGAATTAAAGATGACATTTCAAAAATAAAATCAGATGGAGGTTATACCTATGATACTTCTGACCTGGCTGCTCTCAAAGAAAGAGTATTTGAGAAAAAAGCAAGCATGGTTATTGATGTGGTGGACAGCAGACAATCTTTGTACTTCCAGACAGTGTTTGCTGCCACTCATGATTAGTTGGTATGACTCTAAAGTAATTCGAGTGTCACATGCTGGATTTGGCATGGTGCTGGGGGAGGACAAGAAGAAGTTTGAAACACGTTCGGGTGAAACAGTGTGCCTCAAAGACCTTCTGGAAGAAGGACTAAAATAATCCATGGACAAATTGAAGGAAAAAGAGAGACAAGGTCCTAGCCCCAGAGGAACCGAAGGCTGCTCAGACATTTGTTGCTTTTGGCTGTATCAAATACGCTGATCGTTCCCATAACCGATTGAATGACTACATTTTTTCCTTTGAAAAAAGGCTACATGACAGAGGAAACACAGCTGCTTACTTGATGTATGCTTTTACTAGAACCAGTTCTCTCATACAACTGGCCAATATTGGTTAAGAGATGCTCCAGAAAGTTGCTAGAGATACTCGATCATCTTGCTCTGTGAGCAGGAATGGAAACTTGGCCGATGCATTTTACTCTTCCTTGAGGTTCTGCAAAAGATTTTAGATGACTGATTTCTTCACACTCTCTGTGATTGTATCTCTGAGCTGGCAGCTAGCTTCACAGTGTTCTATGATAGCTTCTATTGGGTAGAGAGAGATTGACAAACTAAATGAGTATTAAAGGTGAACATGTACCATATGCTGCTGGGTGAAACAGTTGAGGTTGTCATGACCTTGGGTTCAGTATCTGGGAGTGAAACCTGTCCAAAGATGTAATATTTCTTCGGTTTGAACACCGTGCTTTACCAAAGTGACCCTGGCACTTTTTCCTTTCTTACAATCATGTGGATACAACAAAAACAAGTAAAGAAAGCTTGTCAAGAAAAAACAATTTAATAGCACAATTGAGAGGCAAATATAATGGTTAAGAATATGAACTCTGGAACCAGACTGATTAGGTTTTGATATCTGTCCTTATGCTCTGTGAGCAGTTTTCTTAACGGTAGTACATCTGCTTTTTCATGGTTGAATAAAGACAAAAAATTGTATCTAATTTATAGGGTTGTTTTGAAAGCTAAAATTATTCATAAATGTGACATGTTGACAATAGTTTTGGGAATACAGTCAGAACCCACTAAGTGTTAAGTAAAAAAAAGTAGAATTCAAGTTAAGCTCTTTTTCAATCCAAAGCCTAAAGTGTCTTTTGACTTATTCATGATCAATGCTCAAAATTTAGGATACAGATGACTTCAGACATTCAGGACATATTAAATTTCAATTTATGTGAAGAATACCAGAGTTACATATGACATGTCTGCTTTTTTAAAGTGCCTCGCCCTCATTCAACTCATGTGTCAATAGAAATTAAATAGCTTCCAAGAAGGCTAGCTGGAAACTTTTCTCGAATAGATAGCTGGAGTCCTATGAAGAATCCCCCACAAGATGCATCTTGTTCACACAAACCTCTGATGCTTTAAACAAGTTATTACCTAGTCTAAGGTTGAGCTATTTTCTCTTTCTGTACATGAATTACCTGACGTTGGATAATTTAACCAGGAGAGGAAATACCAATACCAAAAATTGAGATGACATTCACATACCTTAGTGGTTTTAAAATAATTTAAATTTTCATAGATAATGCTTACTACATACAGTTTATCCCTCTAGTGGCTGACTTGTGTTTTTTACTTTGATCTTAAAGCACATCACAATTTCAGAAATGTTAAAATGGGAAACTAAAATAGGACAATATTTTTACAATAATCCTATTTGGCTTCACATATGCTGTTAAAACTAAGCAATATTGTTTTCAGTAGAGGGAAAAGCAATAAATTTGTGAAGAGAGTGGACCTGAGATAATAATCCTAGAAAAAATAATTAATGGTTCAAGGAAACAGAAATACCACAAAAAACATATAGGGTATATATAAATATTTTAGAGAAACAATAAACTTAACTACTATATGACAGATATAATGTATCTTTATATCAATACTCTATAGAATAACTGAATAAGTTGCTCTAAGAAGAACTACATTGTGGTAAAACTACTGCAGAGTTCAGATTTTTGTAGAGAGTAGTCATGTAATCTGGACCTAAATTGGTAGGACTCAACAGTAAAGGAAAGCATAAAATTCTTAAATCAAGCCTGAAATATTAGCCATGTAACCTTAGAATGTCCTTCCTTTTCAGGCTCATACCAGGCACACTTCAAAACAGATTTTCAAAGACTCCTTTTAGAATTATCTTCTAAATTATATTTCAACGATTGCATTTTTACAGTTTATATTTTCTTACAGAGCCTTCATACAGTCATTTTTGCTCTTGTGCTGTGAATCTTGAGAGAGGATTATATAGTAGCTTTTTTTGTCACTATTTCTTGTTGAGTAAATTATTCTCTGTAATATTTTAAATAACTTATGTTACCTTATCCACATTTAAAGCCAATGTTTATGATATATGTTCTTCTTATGTGCAACCATTTTCTCCCAGTAAATAGTACATTTTGCAGGAACAATCTACAGAGCTTTTTGACATTCTGTTAGAGAAATCAAAGATACATTAAAATAAGCTTATCATGAAAGAACACAGAATAAACAGTCTATTAGGAGACTTGACAAATGGACTCTAATCAGCAGCACACTGTTTACTGATTATTTTAATATTCTTGGCTGTGTCAGTGCTTATAGAAACCAAATTATTTTGTTCTCAAAAAATAATTTTGGTCTAATGCTGAATTGAATGTGTCATTCACTGAGAATTGTGATTCTCCTCTCCAACTCTGGGTAGAATGCTTCTAGAATGCAAAATGAGAGTTCACAAAACAGATATTTTTGTTCCATTAACGTTTAATTATTGGATGTAATTATTCAAATAAGGAAAAACACTATTCTGAAAATGATGATAGTGTTTAGGAAAAAATATAATTTACCTCTTCAAAGAATTCTTTCTGAAAGCAATTCTATTTGTAGAAGCTATATTTTGCGCTAGTTTACCACATGGTTTAGTAGAAAGTTTTGCATTGGTCTTTTCTCCTTAGTCTTTACCAAAGAGCATTATCATTAGTTATTGAAGGCATATTATATGCCTTTAGATTACCACAGAAATTAAGTTTTTTCAAGATGAGTTCATGTTCTCATCAAAAAACAATATCTTTAACTTTTATTTGGAAAAATATAGCCATTAGTGCATCAATAATGTCACTGTTAAGTTGTGTCATTTATGATGAATGCACTATAAAAATGCTTTATAGAAAAAATAACATTTATCTCCTGAACTTGAGAAGAAAACGCAATCTCAAAACTATCATAAATTTTTAAATAAAACAATTAAAATCTAAATTTAAAACTCAATGAACTTTTAAAAATGTGTTCTAGTTTGCAAGCTGCCGGAATGCAATATACCAGAAACAGAATGGCATTTTAAAAAGGGGAATTTAATGAGTTGCTAGTTTACAGTTCTAAGGCCGAGAAAATGTCCCAATTACAACAAGTCTATAGAAATGTCCAATCACAGGCATCCAGGGAAAGATACCTTGATTCAAGAAGGCCGATGAAGTTCAGGGTCTCTCTCAAGTGAGAAGGCACATGGGGAACACAGTCAGGCTTCTCTCTCAGCTGGAAGGGCACATGGTGGACATGGCATCATCTGCTAGCTTTCTCTCCTGGCTTCCTAGTTCATGAACCTCCCTGGGAGGCGTTTTCCCTCTTCATCTCCAAAGGTCACTGGCTGATGGAGTCTCTGCTTCGTGGTGCTGCAACATTCTCTACCCTCTCTGAGTCTCTTTCTCCAAAATGTTTCCTCTTTTATAGGACTCCAGTAAACCAATCAAGACCCACTCAAATGGGTGGAGACATGTCATCCCCTAATCCAGTTTAACAACCATTCTTGACTAAATCACATCAACCAGGGAGATGATCTCATTAGTTTCAAACATACAGTATTGAATAGAGATTATTCTACCTTTATGAAATGGGATTTATATTAAAACATGGCTTTTCTTAGGGGGCATATATCCTTTCAAACCAGCACAATATGCATATCCCTTCTTTACAAGAGCAAACATTAAAACAAATCAATTAAATATTTCTGACAAGTAGCCATCTTAAGTATAATAAGAGATAATTATATTTATAAACAATTCTATACACACATATAAAATACAGCCTTTTAATTAAGAAAATATTGAATATTGAGGAGGGAATTAACAATTAATTTCCACTTCTTCTAAGCCCTTTACCGTCTCCCTTGGTCTGCCTCCAATTGATATTTCAGTGTTCTACCATGGAAGAACAAAAACCAGATACAGATGAAATTACGTTTGTCCCTTTTGCATTCATGAGGTCTAGTAAATGATAAAATCGGGAAATTATTTAAATGACTGTCCAGTTTTCATGATCATTTCGACTGATGCATCTGTGCTGATTTAATTTGAAAATACCCACCTTGCTTCAGAAGGAGAGGCTCAAATTATAGAAAATAGGCTCTTTTCTATAGCATATGAACACAGTATATGAATGAATAATAAAATATATTAAATAAATGTCAGTATTTAGTGAAGTTGATGTGGCTTTATATGAATTACATTTGAAAGTTAATGATCTTTCATATCACCACCACGCTGATATCTGCCCTGCCTCCTTGCAGCACTGGAGCAGTGTAAATGTTCTATAAATTCATCTGCCCACTCCCAGGATTGCAGCACCAATATTTACCTTCAATGGCTGAGATGAATACCCATTCAGAATTGTTATTCAGTATAGTAGTGCTCTCACTGAAACTCTTTTAAACAACTCCATAGTTCAACAAAGGTGTCCATTTCCATCCTAACATATATCTTATGGTTCTCATTGGATACTGAATATTCATGGCTAGTGGGGTTCTCTAATATGCTGATGCAATTTGCCCCCAAACTAACAAGAAGTCATTAAGATTTATTCCCAAGATTTTTAATGTTATTTTATTATTATTAAATTATTATTAAATAATAAAATCAGACATGAGTTTTAAAAGGAAGGAATGCATTTTAATGACTCCCAGGGGTGTAAACCTTCCAGGCAATGTGGAACAGAAATCCTAGAATGAGTAGGAACTCAGCATCAAAGGATTGAGAAAACCAAAATGGGGAAGAGCTAAATGAGACAAAATAAAGTGTCAATAGCTGAGAGATCCCAAACAGTCGAGAGGTTATCCTGGAGGTTATTCTTACACATTAAATAGATTTCACCTTTTTAGTTAAGGTATAATGGAGAGGCTGGAGGGAAGTGCCTGAAAATGTAGAGCTGTGTTCCAGTAGCCATGTTTCTTGAAGATGATTGTATAGTTTTCGCAATGTGACTGTGTGATTATGAAAACCTTGTGTCTGATGCTCCTTTATCTACCTTATGGACAGATGAGCAAAACATTTGGATTAAAAATAAATAAATAATAGGGGGAACAAATGTTAAAATAAATTTACTAGATTGAAATGCTAGTGATCAATGAAAGGGAGGGTCAGGGGTATGGTATGGATGGATTTTTTTCTGTTTTCTTTTTTATTTCTTTTTCTGAACTGATGCAAATGTTTTAAGAAATGATCATGATGATGATGAGTATACAACTATGTGATGATATTGTGAGTTATTGATTATACACCAAAAATGGAATGATCATATGGTAAGAATGTTCATGTTTGTATGTTGTTATGTTTAAAAAAAAATAAAGAATACATACTTGAAAACTGTAGAAACAAAAACAATTAATGAGCTTCTAAAATGTATCATTTTTCTTATCCATGTAAGGTTACTATAAAGTAATGATGAGATGATAAATTTCTAAATAATCTTTCACTCATATTATTTAATGAGTTTTTACATTCTCACTTGAATTTAAAGAAATATAAAGTGGAAATCAATCATTTATGGGAGAAAGAATCCACCAATCCTTGGACAGATCCATATTCAAAGGATCTCAAATGTTCAGCAAAGGGATAAACACATTTCTTTTTTAAAAAATAAAATATTTAAATATGCATATGATATTGTGTGTTTTTTTTTCTTTCACCACATTTATAGTTGGGATAAGAAGGGTTTTGTTTATTTTTACTGTATGAATACCTTAATAAGGCTTTGTAAAGCTATTATAGTATAATTTTAAAAATCATTGGTTTGGCAGTGAAGAGAAACCACTTCATTGCCTATTTGCCACTCTATAAACCATATTTCCTTTCTGAAATCCAGGTTTCTTCTCTTCAAAATAGTCCAATTGGATTAAATAATATGTCAGGGAATATTTGACCTTTAAATTTAATTATAACAGCCATAATACCAGCAATGTTCTATTCTTAACTCACTTGAGCCTGTACAATGAATGTTTTCAGAGTTGATAAAGTTTTAGGGGGCTAACAGAAAAACATTTTACAAAATCTTTGGAACATACTTGAATCTTTCTAAACAGAGTAGGAGGTTTGTAGAGTAGAGGGAGTGTTATATCCATGCCCAAGGGTTTTGTTTGTTTTTTTTTTTGAATGGGCAGGTACCGGGAATCGAATGGTTAGTTTTTATTTAATTTTTCTTCATGCAAATATTGAAGCATAAAACCAGTGTTATACAGCTATTGTGATGCCCTGATGAACTATTTAAGGAATTCTACTTGTGAGCAAATACAATATAAATGGCACAGTTATCTCCATTTAAAACTAGAAATTGCTTCATTCATGGAAACTAGACTAAGTTATTTCCTAAGTATTTCTATTGAATTTTAACAGCTGTTTTTAGTGGAATGTATGTTAATTCAAATAATTCAAAACCAGTATAGTGTTTGGAAAGTACATTGCCTTAGGGAATTTTATTTATGGTTATCAATGAGCCTTGTTTTTTAAAGTACTATTTAAATTATACTTATTAAATGTGTTTTTCTATTGCGAATTCACAATAGAGTCAATCTCATTGACTCTCTAAGAATGTGGATATTATTGAAATATTCATTCATTCATCCATTCAATGAAAATTCTCTGAGTCTTACCATATACCAGGCACTATGCTAGCCACTGTGGACACAGAAGTGTTCAAAAGGACTCAAAACCTTACCCCTTGTATGCTTACATTCTGAATGAGGAGATGGACAATACATTCGTTAATTATGAGTAGAAAGGAAAATTTACAAAAAAGGCAGGAAAAAGGGGTATAGGGGTGTTATGTGAGGACACTTTTAGGAAGGGCAGTCAGAAAAGCCTTCAATGAGAAGTTGATATTTCAATAAAGAAAATGAGGATCTAGACATATAGAAACTAAGGAGAAGAGCTCTGCAAACAGAGGCATTGGCAAGTGCAAAGGTCCTGAGTCCAAATGTTCCTGTCTCCCTGGAGGAGCTATAAGCAACACAGTATGCAGATTGAAAAGGTGGAAAGTTGTACTGGATGAAGCAAAACGATTTTGAGAGTTGTCAGCACATCACTTTTTGCAGAGCTGTTCAAAGTGGGCCTGGATTGGTGCCAAGATAAGTACAGACATCGACACAAAGTGTTTCAACACTTTTATGACGATGTACATTGCCATTAAATTCATTGGTGATGAGTTATTGTGAATTTTGTCTTTTTATTTTTACTTTTCTACTAATTAATTTTCATCTTACAAAAGCATCAGTCCATAAATACTGGGGAAAGAAAATCTGACCCTCTGATCCACAGTTGAGAAGCACTGATTGGGGGGATATTTTCATATTTGGTTTGTATAGCAGTATCCCAGGGTGGCTTTATTTGGTCTTTTTTTTTAATGAGAGATTGGTTCTCAGAAGAATTTAGCAATTTGTTGAAGTATATAAAATGAATAATATGTAAAACAAAATATAACAACTTTTATATATCAAGCCCTTATTAAATAATCAAAATAAGCTACCATTGTTACTTCTCTTACAGGAAAACAAATTAGAACCAAGTTCTTAAAGTATCTTGCTTGAGTTCTCACAGCTGGGTATTGGGAAAATGATTACAGCACAGTTGATCTATACATAGAGGCAAAATTTTAGACAAAAACGATTTTTGACGGCTTCCTCTAGAAAATCAAATATTCACAATTAGGTGTTTTTCATTTTAGAGCTCATATATTTCCCACTATCCTTGTCAAAATGACTGTCAGGCCTGGTTTCCTTAAGAAAGGGCATCCTTCCTGGAAGAGACAGGTGAAACCATAATGATGATTTTATAAGGAGGTGTAATAATGCCGACAGAAAGCTGTTACTGCCTAACAGAAAAGGGTTGTCACACTCACTTAGCTCCTTGGAAACTATGGCTAAGGGAGTCAGTAGAATAGCTGTAATATGAACTCATGTGTTTTTGTTTGTTTGTTTAGTTCAAAACATATAAGAATTAGGATATTCGAATATCCATAAGCAAGGAGAATGTAAATAACGTGAGGGACTAAAACACACTAAAAGAGATGGGAGAAATCATCTTCTTAATGCAAATGTAGCTCAATGCAGTCTGCCCATATTTGTCATCATTTCATGATCTCCTATGCTAATTTCATAGTCATTGTTTCCCTTGTAAATTGTAATTATCTATGTTTTATAATTATTTTATTTGATAAGTTACACTGAAAAAAATTTAATATCTTGAATTTAAAAAATTTACTTACAACAGCTATATTTAGTAAATCCATGGAAAACTCTATGATGAACTTTCTCACTTCTATTAAATGGTATTCTGCTAAATTTCCTACAAAATAAATTTAGTGGAATCTTCAAAAGGCGTAGCAAATAAAATATTTCTGAAGATGCTCTTTTGAATGAGTATCTCTGAAATTCTTTTAATAACTATAACCCCCTACATTTGCTATACTTTCTTCCATTTTTTGACTTCTTTGAAACAAATGTATAGAATGAATTTTCAAAATACTTTAGTTCATTATACCACTATAATTCAAAGTAGAAAGCTAAAATGTACTAAGAGCACATCTGGAATCTGAATCACTAGAATGTGTTTTTAAAATGTTCAGCTTAAAAGACTAGCATTAAAAATGTTCAATTAATCAACATCCCTGAGGATTATGAAATTCTCAGATGGCATAAAGTGATTTAGTCCACCAGCTATGTGTAAAAATATAAATTCCCATTCCTGCCTCTTATTTCTCTCATTTCATTTATTTTTGACACTTTTCTCACCAAAATATTAGGTGATAATAACACATAACTTTTCAAAGTTTAATTAGTGACAAAGAAAGATTTTTTGTTCATTAATAAGTAATCTAAATAGTTATTCTTTTTCCTTTTAAAAATGGAAAAATTATATTAATTTTTGCAATTTAACTTTTCATGTGGAAAGCTGTGCTTTATGGGCTACATCCTCAATATATCTTTCACTGTAGAAAATTATTCATGAGAATTATTATTTATAGATCTACATTTTAATAGTATATATATATTTAATAGTATGTATATAGTATACATACTTTAATAGTATGTATATTTATTTTACATCAAAAATCTTAAAAAATAGTTTTTTTCCTTTTAATCTGCAACTTCCCTTGCTTATTTATCAGCTGGGTATTGAATTATATTCAAATGCTACATATTTAGTTTACAATAGTTATTTAATTTTTTATAAGTTGTCCTTTAATATACAGTTCCCAGGAACAGCCCCTGAGAACACTTTCTATTTATCACTTGAACTCTGTTT
>PVIY010060077.1:0-11788 GCA_004026745.1 Myrmecophaga tridactyla
TTAGAAACCATTTTGGCAGTGGTTCTTGAAGAAGTCCTGGCTTAGCAGGGTCAGCATTGCCTGGGAACTTGTTAGAATTGCACTGTGGTGCTACAACTAGAGCAGGCATCAGAATGACCCAGAAGAGTACTTATGTAAAACAGATTGCTGGGTTCCACCCCAAGAGTTTGTGACTCAGTCGACATGTGGTAGCACCAGAGAATGTGCATTCCTACCAAATACCCAGGGGATGCTGATGCTGCTGGTCCAGAGACCACACTCTGAGGACCACTGGTTTGGTGAGTGGGTGTCAACCCTGGCTACATTTCAGGATCATCTAAGAGTTTTTAAAGCATTCTATTGCCTGAGCCCCATGCTGGAACTATTAAATCAGAATTTCTGTGGGCAGGACCCAGACATCAGTATTACTTGGCAGTTCTCCACACTTTTTTAATGTGTAGCTATAATTGAAAGTCAATTTGGCCCCAAAGACTTTTCAAAATGTCACATGCAAAAGGGGAAGGGGAACTTGGAGATCTGGCTATTATCCTGCCTGTGTTACTATCTGGCTCTGTGACCTGTTCTAGATACTTCATTTCTCTTTGTTCCCTCAATTATAAAATGAAAGAGTTAAGTTGTTTGTGGTTTAAAAGAAAAATTGTTTTGAGAAGAATAATATCTTCCAAAGAACTCAAAATACCGATGAAGAGAGAACTGGCTCTGATGGAAGCATGAGCAGAGGACTTTCCTCATATCCAGCTCCTCCATTCCCACCCCAAAGGACCACCAGAGACACTGGGCATTCATAGAGCACAGGTTGAAAACCCCTCAACTAGAGCAGCTAAGGTTCTGTCCAGCCCCGACGTCCTTGATCCTAAATTGCTCAGTCTTGGTGGGGATGAGGGAGGCACAGCCTGGAAAAAACTGAGCAATGAGCACTTCCTCTTACTGGCTTTACTTTCTAAAGTCCTACCCCCATCACCTCAGCTATCCATTCAAGTTCTTTTTGCCCCAGAACTCAATTCCACTCAGATGATTAAGTCTTAAACATCTAATTTTTGACTTTTAAGAACCCAGATTGAGTGGAAAAGGCAGTCTTTCTGCATTAACTCTTCTAACCCTTCTCTCCATTTCTGACATAGAACTTCCGAACAGTAAAAAAAAAAAAAAAATCCTCGGATGGGAAAGGTGACAGCCTCTTGTCCCCCCACCAAGTAAGGTCATTCTCAGCCTTCTCACTCACCTTCAAATAATACATGGGCCGGGTTTCATAGGTCATCCCTAGGAAATGCTGTGTCACCACTTCCTTGTATTTCTCACTTATCTGGCTCATCCACCAATAGATCTGAAACAGCCAGGAGGATGGTGGCTAGCAGTAAGATCCTTTATTTGCCTTGGCTTAAGATAATTGCTTCACTAAGATACTGAAGTCTGTACTCTTTGCTCTGGATTGCCACATCCGTGTGGTAAACCAAATAGGAAACTAAACCAATGGACTATTACCCTCTCCCTTCTTTAAAGATCTACTCAATCAAGTTTAGGACACCCTCTTTGAACTTTAACAGCACAGTTATCGAGAATTAACACTTTCAATAATCCACAAAGACACTTCAGAAACTTTCTACAGCATCACACTTTTCAAATTGGCTACCAGATTTCATTTCCGTGTGGCACCAATCATGCTAGAAATCTCAGGTCAGGTTTGTTTTGTGGTTCTTCTTCTGTCATTATGGACTTTGCTAATATTCATGGGCTCAAAATTAGAGAAGAGCTGGCTATGCCCTTCACAGAACATGCCAGCAGAAGTTTCTAAATCAAGCTCAAATTTATCATTTTGATACAGCCGAGTAGATCTGAATAGATGCTGATTTAATTGCACATCTTATACCATGTCAAACACTTTTGCTTGTAAGTCACTCACCTGGGGTTCTAAAAGGATGAATGGAATAAGAGCATTCACACACAAAAGAGATATTAAGATAGATTCATCAGCAGGTCGTAGGATGCCCTTTATACTCAATTTCTATATAGTCAAAATCTCTGAATGACAAGTTATATTGAATAATAATGAATTGGGAATAATAATGACCCTATTTCAAAATATCTGTATTTTGATTGACATCTTAGCAAGGGATAGCTATAGAAAAAATGTACTATTATAACAGCAGTAACACATAAGTGGGTATATTCAGTTCAGTTTTGTCAACTGAAGTGAATAACTCATCACACAGGCATCCTGTGTGCTTCTGTGCTGGGACTGGGTCAGCTGCAGGAGCCTTAAGTTTTGGGGAAGCTACAAATAGTGAGTAGCAGCAGCAGCTATTATTTATTTATTACTTAATCCTTAGCAGGCAGTGCTTCATAGAGCTTATTTCGTTTGCCGCTACAACAAGGAAACAATGATGGAAGATAAGTACTAGTAGTCCTGTTATACAGATGAGGAAACTACATGTCAAAAAGGTTAAATGCCTTGGTCAAGAGCAACACACTGAGCGAGTGGTCAATCCAGATGAGAACCCACCTCTGATACCAAGCTAAGCTCCTCACGGGTCATTCTGGACCTTGTTCAAAATCATGGAATCATCAGTACTTTTGGATAACTGTTACAGAAAAAAGACTAAATTCTCTCTTGTACTCTGAAAAAAGTCTGGAAAAGCAATATATTCCATAACGCTGAGAGTAAATTGGTAAAGCATGTAAACTTGCCTGTTAATGTAGAAAATTTAAGCGTACGTATCAGTTATCCCAGAAATTCTATTTTTAGAAATTCATACATTAAATTTTTTTTGGCCTCAGAATGTGAAGATATAGATATATATACACACTCATGCATATATAATAACTAGCTTCTCGCAGAAGCCAGTTTTGAAAATCAGCAAACTTATATAGCAATACAAATATTTCTTTGGAAAAAGTTTTCCCCTCTTCAAAATTGTTGCCTGTAGCTTCTCCTTTCTAAGATTTTCAACGAATATGATTCACTCAGAAAGCTTCCCCACCTCATGTCCCACACCTAGATGCAAAATGACCCTATCCTGTTTAAACCTGTTAAGGACTCGATAAACAAGAGTAAAGATGAATTCTGTTTCACGTTCAACCTAACAGAACTCTTATTGAGATAGTCTTTTCCTCCTTTCTCTTTCGGTTGTTGTTAATTTACTTTTTTTATTTCATATCGCCAGGTCTTTTTTTTTAACTTCAATGACGTGGCGGGTGGAGGCTGGATTGAGGGGACCCTTTGAACTCAGTGCACAGGCCAGTCTCCACCACACACTGGTGCTTCTCTAATCCGTGGACACTAATGATGAACCATGCCCCGCACCCCCCCCCCCCGCCCTGAATGGTTCTGAGCACCAACAGCCTCTCCCACATGGCTCCTCCTCACCTCCCCGATAGGGTGATATTTGTTATAGTTATAGGTCTCCAGGCTCCTCCACGGACTCACTGCCTTATCCACAACCTCGTGTCTCTGCTGTGACAAGGAACTGCAAAGGGAAGAAAGTAGGACAGAAGCAGTGAAGGAACCAGGCACGCCGTGAGGGTCAGCAGATCGATGAAGATAATAGAAAGCAACATGCCCAGGATTTGGAGCACAAGGGCCCATGCTGGAGTCTTGGCACTGTCACTAACTTTGAGACGTTGGGTAAATCAGTGGGTCATTCTGAGCTGCAGTTTCTTCCTCTGTAAGGAGAGGACACTCATTTTACCCTCTCAGGAGGGTGGGGTAATTCCACAAGATTTTGTATAGATAAAAATACTTTTAAATTTCTTAAATATATAATAGCTTAGCTTTACTGAACTGAAACTTATTATGAGACAGGCACTATGCTAACCACTTTAAAGCTCATTTACTTCTCTCCAAATTCCTCAGATAAGTACTCTTATTATTCTTATTTTAGAGATGAAGAAACTCAGTTCCCTTGAGATTTTCATTGGGATTTAAATGCTGACGGTTTGAATGAAGACCCTGAAATTTTAATCTCTGTATTGCATATAATAATAGCAACTAATATTTATGTAATGGCTTATCTTTTAACAAACAGTTTAATAAAACTATTCAGTGCCTCCTTTATATGAGATATTGCACTAACATATAAGGGAATGCATTCATGCACATTAAATTGTTTTATTCTCATTATAACCCTGTGAAGTATTAGTATTCGTGTTTTATAAATGAGCAAACTGAGAAATTATGTAATTTGCAGTCACACAGCTAATACTCTGTCTCTGAACCACACAAACATTTGATGAATGTTTTCATTCCCTAGCTGAAAAGCTTTATTTAAGCAAGATTTTTTTTTCTGTTGTGAGAGCATGATAACTGTTCATTCATTTACCCAACGAATATTTAGTTTGTGATTACTATGCTTTTGGCACTGGCAGAAGATTTTGGAGGCACTGGAGTGCGAACTTTTGGCAACCCTGAGTTGCAAGGAAATGGTTAGAGACCTAATTACCCAAACTTTCAAATTTGGAAGCCATTGGGAGTACCTTCAATGATTTTCAATAATTAATTCAATGATTTTTATCTATATTCCCACATTTTTTTTCCTGAACATTCATGATATATACTTGCCCTTTCCTTCAGACTTCATTTATCTGTAAAATGGGAAGAATATTAGAACCTTTACAAAGGATTATAACAAGCATGAAATAACCGAAGTCTTGCTAAAGATTAGAAGCGCAATTGCTGACATATAGTCAATGCTTAATAAATGTTAAAACACAGTAGTTCAAAACAAAGCAAAAAAAAATTTATTCGCTGCAATGCTGTTAAAAATAAAAATTATACAGAGAATATTTTAGCCATCCAATTGGTATTATGTTCAAACAATGCCAAACTACAAAATACTTTGAAAGAATTAATTAAAGCTCAAGTTACATTCATAATATCTAGAAAACTTTAATAACTGGATTCACTAAATTTTAATTTTTTTTACGTATTTCATTTATCACCATGTACCACAATTAACTACTCTAATGGAAATCAATTTCACTGTATAATTCTACTATTTTATTGCTTGCAGGTACATTTATCATTGCTAATTGTTACTAATGTTAATAAAAATGTGAATTAAACAGAAGCTCTTTGTCCTCAAAATTGTAAATGTTTTATTACATTGTTGAATGAATTTTAACTTATTTAACCTGTCCAAATGAAAATTAAATGATATAGGATTGTCCAAATGATTAAAGCAATAAAAATGATCTTTTTAGGATGAAGTTAAAAGAAACAAATGCTATTAAAATTGTTATAGATAGGGAGGAATATATTTCTCCATGTCATTTGGGGTCTCATTTCTAATATTTATTATTTGCTGGATTATTTTTTTAATGAGTAGAAGGGCTTCAGAGTGAATAATTTCAATATAAAGATATATATTGGTGAAAGATGTATATTGATGCAAGTAATATATTGAGACTGATTGCTTTACCAAAATATAATTTTATGAAAAAAAACATATC
Organism: Myrmecophaga tridactyla; assembly: GCA_004026745.1. Classification (NCBI taxonomy): domain Eukaryota; kingdom Metazoa; phylum Chordata; class Mammalia; order Pilosa; family Myrmecophagidae; genus Myrmecophaga; species Myrmecophaga tridactyla. The sequence goes on from PVIY010060077.1 coordinate 5,446, forward strand.
TTCCCTAGTGTTTTTAAGATTAATAAAAATTCAATTTATACATAACTTTTCAAGAGCACATTTCATATCTCTATCAACTAATCAGCAAATATGTGTGTGTTTTTGTTTAATAAAACTAATTACCCCTTACTGAACATTATATGCTAGGCACTGGTCAAACACCTTATATTATCTTATTTAGCACGTTCAATAACCCCAATTTTTGTAAACATTATTTTTTTTCTAAATTTATTTTAACATTTGTCCCCCCTATTATTTATTTATTTTTAATCCATATGTTTTACTCATCTGTCCATAAGGTAAATAAAAGAAGCACCAGACACAAGGTTTTCACAATCACACAGTCACATTGTGAAGGTTATATCATTATACAGTCATCTTCAAGAAACATGGCTACTGGAACACAGCCCTACACTTCCAGGCAGTTCCCTCCAGCCTCTCTGTTACGCCTTAACTAAAAAGGTGATATCTATTTAATGTGTAAGAATAACCTCCAGGATAACCTCTTGACTCTGTTTGGAATCTCTCAGCCATTGACACTTTATTTTGTCTCATTTCTCTCTTCCCCCTTTTGTTCGAGAAAGTTTTCTCAATCCCTTAGTGCTGAGTCCCAGCTCATTCTAGGATATCTGTCCCACATTGCCAGGAAGGTCCACACCCCTGGGAGTCATGTCCCACACAGAGAAGCGGAGGGCAGTGAGTTTGCTTGTCGCGTTGGCTGAGAGAGAGAGGCTACATCTGAACAACAAAAGAGGTTCTCTTGGGGGTGACTGTTAGGCTTAATTTTAAGTATGCGTAAACATTATTTTTAATGACTGCATAATATTTGATAATTATTCTATGCAAAAGTACTAACGGGTAGCAGTAAAAGAAAAGTAAATTTCTTTCTTATGGATCTTAAAATCTACTTAAGGGAATAGGATATAAATATATGAAAAGCAAAATGACTTACCCATCGAAAAGCAAGGCATGACATGTGATAAGCAAGTTCCTCAATAACTGCCAATTAAATGGTGCCAGTAAGTGTACTGAGCTTAGGGGAGGCAGAGTTCTGAATTCAAGAACAGCCAGTAGTAATACCCAACATTTTACTAACAGATATACATGCAAGTCACTATTCTAAGAACTTACTTTATATATATATTAATTCATTCAATCTTTGCAACAGCCCTTATGGTAAATACTAGTATTCCAGCTGGTTTGCTTCCAGAAGACTTTGTTGCATAGGCTAAATTATACTTTTATTACACTCTTTAAAAACAAAATATTTTTTAGTTCATTTTTTTTAAAAATTGTGATTTGGACCTACTTCCATATAGTCATTTGGACTACAAAGAGAAAAAATTAGTATCTGCATTGTAAAGATACAGAAAATAAACTTTACTGTTTTTACAGAACTGGGAAAGGAGAGAGAATGAAACAAATGAAAAGGTATCTTTTCAGCCATCCTTTCTCCCTCATTCCTCCTGCTGGCTGTCCTGCTAGGAAATAAGATCACTGGAGATGCTTTAGCATCACGTTGTAAACAAGAGAGGTAACTGAGGAGAGAGTGGCCCTCTTCCTTTTTAATAATAATTTAAAAACTGTTTGGATGCTTCCTTTTCTCAGTGATCTACTCAGTGTTGTAGGAAAGTGAATAAACCAAAAAACCAGGCTAGCTACCTGATGAATTCCTGCTTCAACTGGATTGGGATGTCTGGCAATTTCATAATAGAGAGGAGAGTAAATCAAAGGACATGCTCACCCTCCAATATTTGGCTTTCCCCTAGGCAATGTCTGCAAAATACACATGGTGCTGCCTAAGCCCAGCATTGATAGTATTTATAATTGGCAGCAGATTTTCAAGCCAACCCCTGATGTTCTAATTTCAGGGAATCACCCTATTTTTCAATTTGCAATGATCAGATTCCAAGCATGACAGGGAATAAGTGGGTCCATCTATTATGCAAAAAAGTAAACTGTCTGAGAATTTGAGTGAAAGTCCCTGATTTAATATCAGCCTTTATCATTTAATATCAAATGTTTATCATTTTTATACAAAACTAAAACAATAATTAAGCTTTGTTCAAGTGAATGTTTAAACCAATACTTAGAAAAGGCTGTTTCCTGCTTCTGAGCAATTTCTTGGATGACACATAATACTAAGCAGAGAGGGAAGGATAAAACTGGCTAGTCCCACAAATTGCCACTAGTCTTATTTCACCGATCAAATGAAAAGATTATTGTACTCTCTGCATTCTTTTTGAACAGGAACTTGTAAATATTTACCCAAGAAAATGATCCTTTAGGGTACATTACTAATAAATACTGCAGATCAAAGATTATCTAAAGGAATTTTGACTGGAATATACAAAGAAAGCAAAAATCCAATGAGTATGAAGGCAAATTTTGTATTTTAAAAAATAAAGAAAGGGCGGGCAACAGTGGCTCAGTGGCAGAGTTCTTGCCTGCTGCACTGGAGACCCGGGTTCCATTTCCGGAGCCTGCCCATGCAAAAAAAAAGAAACAGTTCGTGAATATTTCTTGATGAGAGTGTGCTTTCAAGCTTTTATTTCTGCTTACAAAAATAATAAATACTTATCCTGGAAAATCCAGAAAGCACAGAGAGGAGAAAAAGGAGGAGAGGAATAGAAAAGGAAGGAATAATTCTCAATAATCTCTTTTCTCTGAGTTAACCATTGCTGATCTTTGAGCCTATTTTTTCTTAAACAGTACAGATTATATTTCAATATAATTTTATAGTCACTCCTTTGTATTCTTCATCCTATCAGAGACATTTCCTCAAACCAACGAAAAATTTTTGTAAACATTATTTTTAATAAATTGCATAATATTTCATTAGCATATATTATATGGTATCATTTATTATAGATTGTCTTTTTGTTGCATATTAAAGCTGTTTCCCCTCTCTCCCTTTTTATTTATTTTTTTTGCTTCTGAAGGAAATAACTTTGCATAAATCGTTTTCTGAGGGGTGCATGGTCTGGGAATTGAACCCGGGTCTCCCACATGAAAGGTGAGCATTCTACCACTGAACCACCTGTGCACCCCCCTTTGCATAAATCTTTGTCCTCATATTGGATTATTTCCTTGACTTACATTCCAGGGAGAAGAACTAGTAGGTCAAAGAGGATCAAAGAGGCTCAACATTTTCAAGGCATTTGATTCAAATTCTAAATCTTAAATAATTATATGGATTTATACTTTTTTTAGAGTATAAAATATTTATTAAAGAGACCATCTTCCTAAGTGCACAAGAGAAAAATTATAATGCTTGTAATTTTTGTTAATTTTAGATTTTCTAGACTATTATCACATATATTCTAGTAAATAAAGATTATCAAAAATTGTAGTATTTTTAAGTTGTTAAGAGTCATTTGAAAGCGAACATTATATCAGTAAATAAAAATGAAAATAAAAATAGCCAATAAAGATGAATGGATTTGAGATGTTATTCCCAAGTGTAGACACGAGGAGCCATGCAATGCAAGCTACCCCACTCTTGAGCCTAATCAGTCCTGTAATTTAACTTGGGTTTGCAATAATTTTTTAAATAAAAGTTTTATGAATGTTCATTATAGAATATTTGGAAAATGGAAAAAAGTTGAGTAAAGGGGGAAAATCACCAACCAAAGGTAACAATTACCATTCTGAAGTATTTTCTTAAGTATTTTATTACATTTTGTACTCTGCTTTGTCTTTTTAGCAAAAAAAAAAAATGCAATTAAAAACTTATAATAACCATCATTCTAATGGATGAATAATATCTCATTGTGGCATATCACATAGTATTTATATTACCTCATAAGGGACATTTAAGTTGTTTCCAAATATGATAATACTTAATATAACATTTATATTATAAACAAGACTACATCTCAGAGCATAAAACTCTTTCCATATTTTAGTTTATTTCCCCAATATGGATTTCCAAAAGCAGGGGTGTTCAGTCAAAGGATATGGAAGTCTTGATTAAGCAGCTTAATTTATTTGCCATTCAAGTCCTGTGAAATACATTAGTCCTTATCTCTATGAGGGATCTGAGAAAGGAAAATGAAAGCAGAATCTACTTGAAACTAAGGGAACTATTAGAAAAAAGAGAAAGAAATGTCAAAATATGTTTTTCATATCACTTCGATCCTGGACCCTACATATAACTATATATATATCTGAAATCAGACTGTCTATGAAGCCAAGGGACAAGCTGAAGTCACACAGGAGCAAAAACTGAAATGGATTTCTCTGTTCTGTGGGGGCAAATTCATTGCCAGGGAGGAAACACCTATTATAACCACACACACTTGATGAGTTAAGCCAAAATGTGCAAAATAATGAACTATGTATGAATCAAGGGAAAATATTCTTTATGCAGAAACTACACACATACACAGAAACACATAGTTTAATATATATTATGTATTTAAAGAAGTTGAATTCTTTAAGAAAAGGGGAAAACCACAAAAATGGGCAAATGACATGAAGAGGCAAATCAAAAAAGATCCCACTTATACCCCAATTCATAAGAAAAAACCCACGAGGGATTGGCTCCCTCAATGAAGAAAGTCAATTAGTGGATACCCCAATTCTAAAAGAATAAAATGAGTAATAAGCAAGACAAGATATTTAACCTTATTAGAAATTAAAAAACGTGAAACAAGTCAACAGTGGGTATTTTTCAGTGATCAAATTGACAAACATGAAGTGCTTTCATACACTGTTGTTCGAAGTTTTCTGAAAGGCAACTGGCAATGTGTAGCAAGACCCTTAAATTTTTGTCAGTTTCTACCCAGAAATTCTACTGCTTATAATTTGTATTAGAGAATTACTAAAATATATGCGAAACTTATGTAGATGTTGTTCATCATTGTACTATTTGTAAAAGTGACAAAGTAGATATCAGCTAAATGTAACAATGGTAATATCAACAAATGGTAACAGTGATGGGATATTATCAGCAATTGCAATGCTTGGTAAATAAAGTATGACTGTCATAAAATTTTCTGTAATTTAACTCAAAAATTTCAGCATAGTAGCTTTTACATAATGATCTATATCTATCTCTGTCTTATCTATTTATCTATCTAATCATAAAGCATTATTAGTAATTATCTCTAGGTGAAGAAACTGGTAGTCTTATACATTTTATTCTTAATATGTCTTCGAATACTTCTATAGGTAATTCTTAATCATTAAAATAATGTTATTTACTAGTTGAGAAAAAAAAGAGAAAGAAATGTCAAAATAAGTTTTTGGCATTACTTAGATCCTGGACCCTATATATAACTATATATATATCTGAAATCAGACTGTCTATGAAATGTGGGAAATAGAATTTGCATTATAATTTCTTTTCCTCAGTCATGAATCATGACATATGTATTGTCATACCTTTTGCCAGGAAATCTCTGTTAGAGAAGTTTTGATTTATTCCAATATTGTTAGATAATTTCCAATGATCAAACTTTAGCAATCTTTATTATTCTTATTTCAAGGTGGTATGTACGGGTAGGAAGGGGAGATAATTTATCTGCATAGATGTTGAAAAAAAAGCTTGCCATTTAGACAATCTAAATCGTAATGATGAGCCCTTTTTCCCAATTCACACTTACCCATCATATCCCAGTTCCCTGGGAAGCAGCAGCCCCAGGAGGTAAAGCATCCAAAGCAGGGGCTTCATTTTTCTGCAGACAGAGCTACAAAATCCTGGGCAGCTCCCGCAGTGAATCACGTGTCTCTGAGAATGAATCAAGGGCCTGGCTCCCACAGTTAAGGTAAGATTAAGATAAGTCAGTGAGTGGAAGCCTCCCCATAAACCAACTTAAGCAGTTGCTTCATTGAGTCCATTGTGTCCTCAAAACAGCTCTTTTTAACCATGGAAAACATTTAACCACATGATATTTCATTTCTCCTCTAAACTAAATTTACACAAACTCATGAGTCCACCAGGTTCAGAAAAAAGTTGCTTCCATATATAAAGTACTCCCTACCCAAATGTGTTTAGGAATCCCTGTCACCTGTACTCAGGAGTCAAACACCCCTGCTGAATCTTGTGCACTGCTCTGCTGTGGGCCACTCTGGTCCCAGGGGGCATGGTCAGTATTCAGAATTGCCCCTCCCCTCAACAATTGAAGATTCCATTATGAGTCTCCCCTTGCCAATAGATTTCTGATGAGCCACATCACTGGCTTCTCACACAAACCCAGGTCTCTCCCATTATCAGCAGTGGAACCAGTTTAAGTCCTCTCCCAAAAGGATTTTTAGACACACCTCTCTCACATAAAGGACTCAAATATCCCACAACCTTTTCCTGCAAACCCCTATGTTTCGAATGGTAATAGCAAAG
>PVIY010060078.1:0-11790 GCA_004026745.1 Myrmecophaga tridactyla
ATACCTCCTGAGGCCTATGATTACCTAAATCTGTTTGGTCCAAAAGATACCCTGCCAGCCATGGCTGTGATTCCATGGGAACCAGTGTAGCCAGAGACCTGGTAAAGATTGGTCTGTGCCATGTGTTGTGGCCTGGAATAAAATCCTTTGCTGGATCTCAGACTAGGATAACCAGGTCTGCTGGGTTTGGGAGGTGCTTCAGCAGACCATCCTGAGTTCCAGGACACTGATCTGTCTTCTCAATTCCATTCTCATCTGTTCTTCCTTATTTTTTAAAAAATATTTTTACTGACAAATCTTCACACACATACAGTCCATACATGGTATACAATCATTGGCTCACAATATCATCATATAGTTTTATATTCATCACCATGATCATTTTTAGAACATTCACATCACTCCAGAAAAAGAAATAAAAGAAAAAAGAAAAAACTCATACATCCCATACCCCTTACTTTTCCCTCTCATTGCCCACTAGTATTTCAACCTACCCAATTTATTTACTCCTTATCCCTCCTATTATTTATTTATTTATTTATCCATATTTTTAACTTGTCTGTCCATACCCTGGATATGAGGAGCATCAGACTCAAGGTTTTCACATTCACAGTCACATTTTAAATGTTGTATCATTATACAATCATCTTCAAGAATCAAGGCTACTGGAACACAGCTCAACAATTTCAGGTGCTTCCCTCCAACCACTCTAGTACACCATAGACTAAAAATGAATATCTATATAATGCATTAGAATAACCTTCAGGATAATCTCATGACTCTGTTTGAAATCTTTCAGTCACTGAAATTTTATTTTGTCTCAGTTCTCTCTTCCCTCTTTTGGTCAAAAAAGATTTTTCAATCCCATGATGCCTGATCTCAGTGAATCCCTGTAGTTTTGTCCCATGCTTCCAGGGGGATTTACACCCCTGGGAGTCATGTCCCATGTAGGGGGAAGGGATGCCAGTTTACCTGCCAAGTTGGCTTAGAGAGGCCACATCTAGACAACAAAAGAAGTTCTCTGGGGGTGACAGGCATAATTTTAAGCAGGCTTAGCTTATCATTTGCAGAAATAAGTTTCAGAGGGGCAAACCCCATGATCAAGGGCTCAGCCTATTGACTTGGTTGTCCCCGCTACTTTTGAGTATATCAGAAATTCTCCAAATGAGGAAGTTGAACATTTCCTCCCAGTCCTCTAAGGTGACTTTGCAAATACTTCTTTATTCACTTTTCACTTCCCAAATTACTCTGGGATATATTGGGACATCACACTAACCTGGACAAACCAACAAAACCTCACATCCTATTCAAGATTCCATGTACTAAAGGTGTTCAATTAAAATGACTATATAAATTAAATTAAGTAATATGCTACCCAAAATATAAATTTTGCACCAACTAAACATCTCTCCCATTGGCCTCACACAGAAGTTGAAGTTTTAAAATATGAATGATGTCATCCTTTACCCTGTATTCTTATCTACCCCAGTAGATGAGAGAATCTGGATAAGCCAGATCGTTTATATCTCTGGTTGAAGTCTGACCCTTTTTTCAACTTATAAACAGTTCCTTTATGAGGTATTGCTGACTTTCATTGCTTCTAAGCTCTAACACTAAGTTTCAGGTGTCGCATGAATACCCAAAGTCTCTGTGAACAACCAGGTTATATACAAACAGCTCAGTATCTCAGAATTTAGAAATAACAGTTACAGCTCCTGAATATATGTGACTGCTGTAAGAATTTACAATCTAGGATCTCATCTGTTCTTGCTGAATCTTCTTTTCCCCCAGGATTGTACTGAGCTGTGCTTTAAATTCAGTAAACCTGGGCTGCCTTCTGGGTTCACAGGCCCAGCATTTTGTCATAGGCTGTAGAGGGTAGTTGGGCAATTTGTAGACACTGGCAATCTTTTTCCATTTTCAGTGCATCTTACCATTTCATTGTTCCTCACTCCTTGAAAAGGTATCACAAAATGCATCACTCTCCCACATACACACCAAACATCCATACATTACTAGCTGAGGCCAAATGTCAAAAATTGATGGACTCTGAAGCCATTCCATTTAAGAGGCAATTTCCCTTTGAAGATTTTTTTTTTTTTTTACATGGACAGGCACCGGGAATCGAATCCGGGTCCTCTGGCATGGCAGGCAAGCGTTCTTGCCGCTGAGCCACCGTGGCCTTCCCTGAAGACTTTTAATAAGCACTATTTTTCATATACTCTGATAATCCAAAGTTTCTTAATTTTACACAATCACTTGAGGAAACCAGAACAGTCTAAGCAGCAATTTCCCTGTGTACAAATCTTTTGCTCTGTAGATACTCAAGAGCCCTACTAAACTGATAGGCATATATGCTGGTTTGAAAGGATGTATGTACCCTAGAAAAGCCATGTTTTAATCAAAATCCTATTTCATAATTCCATTTCATATGATTTAATTGAGTGGTTGTTAAACTAGATTAGGTAATGACATGTCTCCACCCATTTGGGTGGGTCTTGATAAGTTTCTGGAGCCCTATACAAGGAAATATTTTGGAGAATGAGAGATCTCTGAGAGAACAGAGAATGACATAGCCACGAGAAGCAGTCTACCAGCCAGCAAACTTTGGCCAGCAAACTTTGGAGATGAAGAAGGGAAATGCCTGCCGGGGAGCTTCATGAAACAGGAAGCCAGGAAAGAAAGCTAGCAGATGACCCCGTGTTCACCATGTGCCCTTCCAGCTGAGAGAGAAACCCTGACTATGTTCGCCATGTGCCTTCTCACTTGAGAGAGAAACCCTAAACGTCATCGGCTTTCTTGAACCAAAATATCTTCCCTGGATGCCTTAGATTGGACATTTCTATAGACTTGCTTTAATTGGGACATTTTCTTGGCCTTAGAACAGCAAACTAGCAACTTATTAAATTCCTCTTTTAAAAAGCCATTTTGTTCCTGGTATATTGCATTCCAGCAGCTAGCAAGCTAGAAAAGCATACAAGATCAAAAAGGCTAGATCACAACTATTTCCTTACTTGCTTAAGTGACCTCAGCTATGTGCAGAGCTCCATGATAATCTAGACAGGGTTCTCTGTGATGATACCAATCAGCTTCACAATATGAAGATCATTGTTAAGGCTTCTTGAAGGAATTTCACTCTCACTCTGTCCAATAACAGTATATTACATATTTTAACTGCCATGGCCAATACTGGATTCTCTAGACTTATATATGCCTTGCTTTTTGTTGTTGGCCAGCTTTGGTGTCAAGGGAATGCCTGTTCACCTTCTTTCTGGGGTCTAATGATAACAGCCTGTGATTCACTAGTTGGCAATATCCATCCATTAAGTAAGCTGTGTTCTCTCTCTACACTGGTTAATGATGGTGCCCTCACTGTCAGAGGCTCAGAGCTACTGCTATTCTTAGTTGCAGCATTTGTTTCCTGTCCTTGTCTTTGTTGTTTGACTACTGAGTGGTCTGCACCTGATTAAAATACACCAGAAGTGTAAGACTGCAACCTTTGTTGGTTAGGTAATGGACCCCTTCTTCTGGGCCAATTGCCAGCTTCAGGGAAATAATCCAACTTGAACCAAGAGAACATTTAAAGCACTCCTTATCAAAGCTGTACACTGGAAAGAGAATCTCAAAAAATTTCAGAAACTCTCTTCTCTATTAAGGATAGCAAATATTTGATGAATCAGTTTTCTTAGTGTTTTGCCCTTGACAGAATCCAGCAAACTCTTATTTTAAAAAATCACTTTAAAACAACATCTTTTTCTAATACTTCATCGTTAGACTTTCTTTCTAGTGCATTGCCCCACATCTCTGAGTATGATCACCATAGTTTTAGACAACCCAACTTCAAAGCAATTTCCTGGTCCACTTGTTAGAAATAGCTATTTCTAACATATAATCACACTTCACCTGATGATAGAAGAAATTCAAAGTTGGTTTGTCTCCAGTAAAGTGTTTTAGAAATCCTTTTGGCAAATAATGAATTCTTAATCCATATTTCCACTCCACTGGTGGGTATGCAAGTTCATACTTCTCCCTCACATTGGGAAAACACATATCCAAATGTAGCCAGTGAACTTCTCTCCACAGGTGACTCAGTGGAAATCCACAGAAGGCCATGGACTTTTCTTTGTGACTACCCACTATCTTCTGAACAATGCTCCTGACAACAATAGCATCTCCATGTCTGATAATATTGGGCCATGTGATGTGTCATTCAAATCAGCGCCCAGAAAAGCAGCTGACATAATTTTGTTAGATGCTAGGTATATGCTATATTCTTGAATGCTAATTCTGGTTGCTCTCATCCTCACAACACCTCTCAGTGCTGTTGTCACATTGCAAGGTGGCTCTTTAGTGCACAGTTCAGGCCACAATAGTTCTGAGATCAAATCAAATGATAATTTGTAAAAATACTTTCAGTTTCTCTTTCCAAGGTAGTCAAAAAGAACTTGTGGTACTCCCCGGGAGATGCAATTTATCGGTAGTTATCTTTTATGTGAATTATTTTTCAATTGTTCTACAATTAATATGCTTTTTTTTAGAAAACTGGCTTAAGTTTTAGAAGGTTGCTGCTTCCCTGGTCAAGGAGACCACATCCCTTTCAGAGCACACACTCTGAAGTCTGGCAGGCCTGGTGGCGAGGATCTACCATTTGTGAGCTAAGTGACACTGGGCAAGCTGCTCAAACTCTCACCACTTCTGCAGTTTCCTCTTTGGTTGGCACCTTGGCCTGAAGGCAGCAGCGGGCTCTTACTCTGGGGCCACCCACTAAGTGTATTTTGAATACAGAAAAAAGAGTGTTACAAATATTTGGTGACCAAAGGGATAGAGAGTGGTAATCATTGTGGTTATCCACAATTATATTCCTATGCTCCCTTGGAGCATATAATTTCTACTTCTCTTTCTCCTTTTATATGTATTGATTTATATTTCCCATTCTCCCTTTAAGTCAGAATAGGCTATATCACTAATAGAATCTGAGTGGAAGTAATGCATATCTTTTATTCAAAAAAATTTTTTTTTTTGGCATGGGCAGGCTCTGGGAAACAAACCCAGGTCTCTGACGTGGCAGGCGAGAATTCTGCCACTGAACCACCATCGCACCGCTCAATGCATATCTTTTATAACGACCGCATTATTCAAGAACATCTCTTTCCCTCTCCACAATGATTGTGAAAACAAATGTTAGGTGGAGCCTGTATGAGCTGGAACTTGAATAACAGGCATTGAATATTTTGTGTAGGCAAGGAATAAATTTTTATGGTGTTGTGTGTGTGTGTTTTTTTTAACTGCATTATAAAGTAGGTTACATTGACATTTATACTATCTAGGATGAAATTTAGCATCAAAGGGATACAACCAAATAAAGCCCTCAGAAACAGAGAAAGTAGGTAAAGAAACTGATGGTGATCATGGGGGAGAAAAGGAAAATAAATATATGAAACCTTGATAATATAAAGAAATAAATGAATTTCATAAATTGGAGGAATAGTAAGCATGTTAATTTCTTAATATTTTACTACATGAAGCTGAAATCTTAATATGTAATTTAAAATATGGTTAAAATGACTCTAACTTCACAGTTTTACATGCTTTTTTCTTAGCCATAAAAGAATATTTAAGATGATATAACTTGTGCTGAAAGAAAATTCACTTAAAGTTTGGAAATGTTCTCTCTTTTTTTGGTGTGGGCAAACACCAGGGATCAAACCTGGGTCCTGGCATGGCAGGCAAGAATTGTCCTCATTTTAAATTCAGTTACTCTATTAATTTTAAGTAAAGTACAAATTAACTTAACTTTTACTACAATTGTATGTATAATATAATCTATACTTTTAAAACTGTATCTTCATCTACCCATCTATCCATCCTTCTATTTGTATGTCCTTCTATCTACACATAGGGTCACTCAGATATGCCTGGGATGGTATTCAATTCATAGTAAAGTAATGGCAGCAATTTCTAGGTGGTTGGATTTGTAGTGCTATCTAACTATATGTTTTGGATTTTTCTGTATTGAATGAATTCTTCCTATCACCTTTTCAAAACCACAAACTCTTTAATCTAAAAAGAAAAATAAGATAAATATCTTGACAAAGTATCTTACCAAGTAAACCGAAATAAAAATTTCCTGTGATGTTTGATTTCTCCTCTTCTCTAATTTTAATATACTTTTAAACACTTTGTGGAGTAGCTTTAGAAGCTGTTGAAGAAGTTTCAGATACAGAGTTTTAATTGTTTGAAAGAATATATAGAAATAATCTGAAAAGAAGGGATGGTGTTGAAAGCATGGGTATGGTTGAAGGTGCATACTAACCGTCCTTCACAACAACTCTTCTCTAAGTCTTCAATTTCTTTTCACTCCACACCTGATTTCTCAATGAATGCATCCGTATTTTGAGCCATTGGATTTGGGAAATCAAATTATTACTAGTCTGGTGATTAAATTATTCTATCTATCTGCTTCATACTGTCATTATTTATTTGAGCTTAACTGTTATTATTTATTTGAGCTTAGCTATGATGACAGAATTTATAAATCACTTTCATTAAATTCAGGCAGTGACTGTAAATTTTAGAAAAAATGAATGGTTGAAGTGGGCATTTTTGTATTAAAAGCAAAAAAAGTTAAAAAGAGAGACAAATACAGTATACACAAGTTAAAGTAGATTTATAGAAATGGTGTTGTCTAATGATATCTATTCATGGATGACCTTTTGGTTGAGATTGACTCATGGCCTAATGAACAGCCAGGTATTGGGGAGTTTATAATGTTTGTTTGATTAGTGTGGCTCAGTCTACTCACAGAATAATTTTAAGGCTTTACAGACACTTGTCAAAGCTTTTTGATTTACTGGGAAACTTTATGCTACTTTAGAATAGATTGTTTAGTCATGAAAACACAGAATTACAATTTGGATTAGTGTCTAAAATCAAAGGTATTGATTTCTAAGTTATTTGTTCAGTCTAAGAAGCATAATCCATATGGCTGAAATAAAGAAGCTATAGTAAAGTTCTTGCTATAGAATTTTTTAATGAGTTGAAAAAGAGACTGGTACAACCATACTTCTTTCTTATTACTATGGAATGAAATGCAGCTTTATGTATTTTAAAATTATTATTAATCCATCTAGTAAATATTATTTGAATTCCTACTATTTATACAAGATATCATACAAATGCCACTGCTATCTGGTCTCTTCTCTCAAAACATTTGCCATCCAGCAATGTTCACCCATGCAATTAACATTATGTATATCCCTAGTATTCTGTATTTTCTTTCATGGCACCTACTTACTCTGTCACAGATATGTTTGAAATAATTTGTTAAATATCCAGCTTTACTGCTGGGCTGTAAGTAGTCTGGGGGTAGGAGCAGTGTCCCTTTTGTTAATGGCTATTTCCACTGTACCTGGCAAGGTGATTCGTACATCACTAACAACCTTTATATATTTTTTACTACCTTATGCAGATTGTGAGAATTGGTACAGAAGAGATACAGAGAAAGTTATTAAGAAGTATACATTAAAGATGTGGTAGCTATGCTAGTTTTGAAAAGTAGTTCAAATTTAGATGCATTGAAATTGGAAGAAAGTGAGGAATGGGCCACCAAAGAATAGCACATGCAACATTCGAGACAGCTCAGAGGATGGCTATGAAGTCTGTGAATTACTCAGGTCCCCTGGAATACAAGTTAAATATCACTAACTGAGGGGTGAGGACAGTGGGACACTGAAGAGAACACCTGATTAAGATGATTAGGAAGGAGCTGATGTGTAGAACTAAGGAATCCGAAGTTTGTGTCTAAATAAATGAGTAAATGTTGAGAAATTTGGGCCTGGATTGTAGAATTTTTGATAAACCACTAAAATTACATTTGGTTGCAAATCTATTTTTCATTTTATTGAAAATCACTTCTTAAAGAAAGAAATGATGTTTTACCTTTGTAAGCACAGTAACTAACACAGTCTCCAGCACATTTTAAGTGCTTGGTATAAAGTTTTGATTGGATGGTCAACTGATTTTGTTAAATGAAATAATATTCTGAAAGGAATAAAGTGATTCCTCCTTTAGACTATATATAGTTAAGTGGTAGGTGACTAGGTATGCAGATAGGAAGACATAAAAGTGTAGAGTAGATAGATGGGTAGACCAATAAACAAATATACACTCAAACACATGCACGCATGTAGCCACAAACACACATATACTCATACATGCATACACTCACTTTTATCACACAGTTCATAACACATGTATGAATACACACATACATATACAAACACATATGCACATGTACACATGGCACATACACACACATATTTAAATAATATGTAAAAATATATTAGAATTATATTATAGAATTTTCAAAGAAAATGGTATCTGACAGGAAAGACAGCAGACAATAACAGATGGAAGAGGATTTGAAAGAACAAATTAAAGAATAAAATTTGGTCTCTGTGAAATTTAGTCTCCCTAAGTAGATTACCCCATTGTAGGCATATTTCCCATATTGTCCATTGCCAAATGCGTACTTATATATCACCTACACAAGAATCTGAGTCTGAGGATGGATGGATATAATAGTTACCAAGTTTGACAAGATTTTTTAAAAAAGATTTTCCTTCATAGACTTCAAATGCTCATTTTAAAGAAGATGGAAAATAGACAAAAATTAGGAAGAAGAAATTAAATTCATTTCTGACAAATCCCATATTAAATACTGTTAACATTTATTTATTTCATAAAATATCTTTTATTTTATAAAACAGTAGTTACATTCTGACTTCTTGGGGCATTAAACTCATGAATATATTAAAATGATTAACTTTGAATGGCAAAACCAACATTTAAAATATTATTGTAATTTAAACATAAAAATATACAGCCAATTCTATAGGCATTCATAAAATATTTACAAGTTTGTGTACCTTCTCACTAAGTAAGCATGAAAAACTATTTACTTCAGTACACTCTATTTGATAAAGAATATCCATCAGGCCTGGTTGGGGTATAAGAGGGTGTGGGAGGCAAAGGGACACTGGAAAACATCTGAGTCCAATTACTAGGATGTAATGTTTATGATTAAGAATTTTAAATTGCTATACTTCTTGTCTGGTAATTGTTTTGTATTCTTTTTCTTTATGTAAACCACTGTTCATTTCTAGGTTAGGATGTCTCTTTTGATCAGCTTCTATATTTTTTATCTATGAATTATCTTGCTAATAATATCTACTTTAATAAGCTGTATCAGTTGAAAGTTCTGTTTTCCTATAGTGCTGGCTGCTAACTTGTTTTAATGCTGGGGAAATGATTTATCTCTCCATAGGCAATGGTTGCAAATATCACTCTCAGTTTTTCTGGTGATCCTGTATTCTTCCTGATGTATATTCTGTCAGATATGCCAATTTCCTCTGAGACTTTCTCCTTGATCCATGGGTTATTTAGAAGTAGATTGTTCAGTTTATACATATTTAGGGATTTTTCTCTTACCTCCATTATTAATTTCTAGTTTGATCCATTGTGATCAGTGAATAAACTTTTTATGTTTATAATTCTTTTAAACTTGCTTAGGTGTGTTTGATGGCCCAGGATATGGTCTATCTCAGTATATGTTCTGTGATCATCTGAAAATAATTTGTATTTGGCTATTGTTGGATGGACAGTTCTATAAATGACAATTAAAATCCTGTTTTTTATTGTTGAGTTTTTCAATCTCTCTTCTGGTTTTTTTGACTAGTTTCTCAATTGTTGAGAAAAGGTTGTTGACGTCTCCAACTATAATTGTGGATTTATCTATGTCTCTTTACATTCTAATGGTTTCCATTTCACATATATGCAACCGTGTTGTTTGGTATATACACATTTAGATTTGCCGTATGTTTTTGATGGATTTAGCATTTATCATTAGGTAATGTGCTTCTTGGTCTGAAGTTACTTTATTTGCTCTGAAGCTTATTTTCTGTTATATTTTATATTAATATAGATACTTTTGCCTTCTTTTAATTAACTTTTGCAAGATATAATCATTTTCCATCCTTCTACTTTTAGCCTAAATACTGAAGGTTGAAATGTGTTTTTAGTGGATAGCATATAATGGGTGTATTAGCTAAGGTTCTCTAGAGAAACTGAATCAACAGGAAATATCTGTAGATATAGAATTTATAAAAGTGTCTCACATAACCATGGGAACATAGAATCCAAAATTAATAGGGCAGGCTGTGAAGCTGATGACTCCAGTGAAGGGTCTGGACAAACTCCAAGGAGAAGCTCACCAGCCGAAGCAGAAAGAGAGATTGTCGATTCTGAATTCTCCTTAAAAGCCTTCCTGTGATTACATTAAATGTCACTCATTGCAGAAGACACACTCCTTGGCTGATTACAAATGAAATCAGCTGTGGATGCAGCCCACATGATCATGATTTAAATCTATAAAATGTTCTCATAGCAACAGATAGGCCAGCATTTGCCCAAACAGACAAATAGGCACTACCACCTGGCCAAATTGACACATAAACATGACCATGACAGTGGTTATATATTTTTAATATGCTCTGCCGATTTCTGTAAAAACTGTTTTATTTAAATGGTTATATTTATGTGTAAGTATTAATGGGTTAGGGCTTAAGTCTTCTATTTGAATTTTGTTTCCTGTTGGTTCACTGTAATTTTCATTCCTCTGGTTTCATTCTCCTGCCTTTTAGTGGGTTCCTTGAACACTTTTATAAACTTTGTTTTAATTTGTCTATGTATTATTTCATATACCTCTTTATATAGCTATTCTACTGGTTGCTGTAGTTATAATAGTATATAGCATCTAATATATTATGTTATATAGGTATATAGATAGATCAGTCACAGTTAACTGCTGTCAGCCTTTTGCCAATTCCAGTGAAGTATCAAAAACTTACCTCCCTTTATGTTCTTTTACCCTCCCATATTGTTCGGGATTAAATCATGTGCTCCACAAAAGGCATGTTCATGTCCCAAACTTCCAGTCCTGTGTGTGAACCCATTTGTAAACAGGACCTTTGAAGATATTATTAGATGGGTCTTAATCCAATATGGCTGAAGTGTTTATAAGTAAGGGAAATTTGACACAGAAAAGAAGCCACAGGGAGCAGCCAGAAGCTGGAAGCGAGCAGAACCCTTAAAAGAAAGGAGAAGATGCCACCATGTCCACTACCATGAAATAGAAAGGGCTACAAGTTTGTCATGCAACCAGAAGATACAGAATCTGAGAGGACACAAGCCTTCTAGTCTAGCCTCTGGAAACCATGAGCCAATAAATTCCTGTTGATAAGTCAACTCATTGTATGGTATTTGTTTAGTAGCTAGGAAACTAAAATACCCATTTATAATATAACAAACATTTTCTCTACATACATTCAGAAGAACATCATAGTGCTATGTTTTTGCTTCAACTTTCTACTTGCAAACAATTTAGCAATCTTGAGAGAAGTAAGTTCCATTGTATTTACTCATATTTTTACTCTTCCATTGCTCTCTCTTGCTTTCTGATGTTGCAGGATTCCTTCTTATTTATTTGAGTAATAGTGAGTTTACAAACAATAATGCATAAAATACAGAATTCCCATATACCACCCCATAACCAACACCTTGCACTGGTGTGGATGTTTTTTTTTTTCTTTCTTAAATGTATTTATTAATTAAAAAGAATTAAGAACAAACAAAGAAAAACATTAACATATAATTCTGTTCTACATATATATTCAGTAATTCTCAATAACATCACATAGTTGCATATTCATCATTTCTTAGAACATTTGCATC
>PVIY010060079.1:0-11786 GCA_004026745.1 Myrmecophaga tridactyla
AGATAAACAGGTACCACAACTTGGCCAAGTTGACACGTGTCCCTAACCATGACAATCTCCAAAGGTTTCTGGCTGTGTGGGCTCTCTTGGCTCTAAAGCTTTTTCCAAAATGATTCCATCTTGAAGGGCTCCAGTAAGCAAACCCACCTTGAATGGGTGGAGGCACATCTCCATGGAAACCATCTAATCAAAAGGTACTACCCACAGTTGGGAGGGTCACATTTCCAAGGAAACAATAAAAAAGACCCCACCCAGCAATATTGAATGAGAATTAAAGAACATGGCTTTTTTGGAGTGCATGACAGTTTCAAACCAGCAGTGATAGATGGTGGTTATGGTAGCACAACACTGGGAATGTATTTAATAGCCCTGAATTACATATTTGAATGTAGTTAAAAGGAAAAATTTTAGGTCGTATATATGATACTAGAATAAAAACTAAGGACAAAAAAAAACCCCAACCATAGTACTGTCTAGCACAAATAGTGAACCCTAATGTAAACTATGAATAATAGTTGATAGTACAATTATAAAAATGTTCTTTCATCAGTTGTAACAAATATACCACATTATTGCAAGGTATTAATAATAGGGTAGTATATAGGAACTGTCAGGTTATGGGAAAAAAAGAGAATTAACAGAAATGTTCAAATGATTTCTAAGGCTCCATGCCATTTATCTCAAGGATAGATGAGCTTACTTTAGTGGAGTAGCTTTTTCTTCACATTTGCACAAACTTCCGAATTTTTAAAAGCCATTATAGGGTGTGCTGCTTTCTTCAAATAGTCAACAACATTGGCATTTTTAGCAGTCTTCTCCATGGTCATTTTCCACCTCTTCCAATAAAATTTGAGCCTGCATTTTGGTGTCCTAGGGGAGTATTTTACATATATTAAAAGCTGAAGTGATTCACCCCCATGGCTTAACATAAAGTCTGAAGTCTGTACGTTCTCTAGCTTTAATTTTTCCTTCAGCCTTTTATGCACATGACTGCACAGGTCTGCAGGAGATGTGTCTTTGTTTGCCTCTTCTGTTTTTATTCCTGGGATGTGCAGAAGCAAATTAAATTTCTTCAGGTAAATAAAATGAAACTTACTTGGGCTTACCTGAATGTTCCTTCTGCTGCTGACATATGACGGAATATAGTCTGTCCTATTTCAACACTGATTGATAGGAATACTTTCACATTACCCAGTTCCTGCTTAGATGATTTTAAATATCCATTTAAAAGTAAAGATTTTTCTTCACTATACTTGTGCTAGAAAGGGCTTGAAAGAGAAAGTGAACCGTTATGAAAACCTGTTCAGTTTTGTATAATTACAAATGGGTATAACTTTTATTTTGTGATTTACAGAATTTGTTTTATAGTCAATTTCAAATTTTATTAACTTCTCTTTACCTCTGCTACCTTGTAAAATATTTGTATTGACAAATATAGGTCATTTCTTAAACATTTGGTTTAGGTTGTTTATTGCAGAACTGTTTACTATATTGAAAATTTGTACATGACCTAAGTGTCTAATCGTAATGTTGATTAAATATATTTAGGTACAGTTATAACTACAGTTAAGTACTAATGCAACTATTAAAATGAACAATGTGGGTAAATGTTTATTCCCATGAGATGTTTGCGCTAAATAGTTAAGTAATAAAAAGTTTATCAAATGATGTGTATAGTTTGATCCATGTTTTACATGTATATATGTATGCACAAGCATAAATATAAAGAAAAAATGCTAAAAGGAAGTATTTGGAAATTCAGTAAATTTTACAGTGGTTATCGTTTTGGTGATGTGGTTATGGGTGATTTTTCTTTTTTGTTCATATGCAATTTCTAATTTTTATATAATTGGAAAAACAATTACTTCTATTAATAAAAATGTATAACTATAACCTACAAATTTTGGTGCTTAGTTTATGGTATAGTTGATAGTCTAGAAGATGGCATCCATTTTTTTGTAATTTTTAATTTTTAAATAATATTTTTAGTGAGATAGCTTCACGTACCATGCAGTTCATCCAAAGTATGCAGTCTATGGCTCACAATATCATCACAGTTATGTATTCATCACCATGGTCATTTTTAGGGCATTTACATCACTCCAGAAAAAGAAAGAAAAAGAAAAAAGAAAAACCCCATGTGTCCCATATCCCCTTACCCCTCCCTCTCATTGACCACTAGTATTGTAATCTGTTCAATTTTTTTTAACCCCTTATCCCATTCTATTATTTATTTATTTTTTGTCCTTATTTTTTTACCCATCTGTCCATACCCTGGATAATGGGAGTGTCAGCCACAAGGTTTTCACAATCACACGGTCACATTGTAAAAGCTTTTTAGTTATACAGTTGTCTTCAAGAATCAAGGCTACTGAAATACAGTTCAACAGTTTCAGGTATTTCCTCCTGACTCTTCTAGCACACTAAAAACCAAAAAGGGATATCCATATAATATATAGGAATAACCTCCAGAATAACTTCCTGTATTAGTCAGGGTTCTCTAGAGAAATAGAACCAACAGGAAGTATATGTAAATACGAGATTTATAAAGGTGTCTCATGAATCCATGCGAATGGAAGAGTCAGAATCTGCAGGGCAGCCTGTGAAGCTGGCAGCTCCAGTGACGGGTCTGGACAAATTCCACAGGAGAGGTTCACTGGCTGAAGAAGCAGCGAAAAGGTCTCTCTTTTTCCTTGAAAATCTTCAGCTTGTATCATCTTGTTGGTGGGAGACACACCTTAGTTTATCGCAGATGTACTCAGCCACAGATGCGATCAGCTGACTGATGATTTAATATACCAGCCTTCTGGTTTATCAGCCAGCCATGAAATATCCTTGCAGCAACAGTCAGGCCAGTGCTTGCCTGACCAGACAACTGGGCATCATCACTTGTCCAAATTGATGTCCAGAACCTAGCTATCACACCTCCCAACTCTATTTGAATTCTCTAAGCCACTGAAACTTTATTTTGTCTCATTTCTCTCTTGCTCTTTTTGGTCAGGAAGACTTTCTGAGTCCTATAATGCTGGGTTCTGGCTCATCCCTACGAGTCATGTCCCAGTTCCCAGGGAGATTTACACCCCTGAGAGTCATGTCTCACGTAGTGGGGAGGGCAGTGAGTTCACCTGCAGAATTGGCTTAGAGAGAGAGGCAACTTCTGAACAACAAAAGAGGTTCTCTAGGGGTGATTCTTAGGCATAATTATAAGTAGGTTTATCTTCTTCCTTTGTAGAAATAAGTTTCATAGGGGTGAGCCACAAGATCAAGGGCTCAGTCTGTTAAATTGGTTGTCCTCAATGCTTGCATGAATATCAGGAATTCCCCAAGTGGGGAAGTTTAAGTTCCTCCTTCCCATCTCTCACGGGGACTTTGCAAATACTTTATTATTCTCTACCCAAATTACTCCTGGATGTAGTGGAGTAATTTGGGCAGAGAAATTGCACACTAACCTGTTCAAATTAACAAGTCTTATTCCCTACTCAAGATTCCATGTAGTTATGCTGTGTGAATAAACTGACCATACAAGTTAAATTAGATAGTGTGCTACCAGAAATGTAAATTTTATACCTAATAAACATCTCTTCCTTTGGACTCATAGAAATGTTGAAGTTTGAAAATATAGACCATGTCATCTTTTATCCTGTGTTCTGATTTACTTTAGTCTAAACAGATCAGGTCCGTACATATCACTTTTTCAACTTTTTGAACATAGAATAATGCTCTGTAGGGTAATGCTGACTTTCATCGCTTCAGAGCTCTAACTCTGAGTCTCAGGTGTCACACAAATATCTGATATTCCATTAAATGAACTGGTTATACACAAAAAGCTCAGCATCTCAGAATTTAGAAATAATAGTTACAACTCTGGAATAGATGTGACTACTGTAAGAGTTTACAATCTAGGAACCTTTACAATAGGCCTTAACCTGATTACCTATGCTCTCAATTCCATTGTCCAAGTTTATATATTAAAGTTAGTCCATATGAGTGAATTCATGGCATATACTTTTCTTTTCTGGCTTATTTCATTCAACATACTGCCGTAAAGGTTTATTCACCTAGTTGCATGCCTCACAGGTCATTTCTTTTTGATGAATGTCTATGAAATGAAGATAAATGTAGTAGTGAGGAGAAATGAGAAATAACGTTTCATGCCATGAGAGGAAAAGGGCATTAGTTGAAATAATGTGTATCTAAAATGTAGTGATTCTGCCTCCCCTCCCTCCTGCCTGCAGAGTTAGATGGCACAAATTTATATATGAAATAAAATCATTTTTTCTCTTCTTTTGGTGCTTATATAACATGACGGAGTGTTAAATGGATGCAAGGTGTATTAGAGAGGTGAAAGTAAATGTTAAAGCATATGTTTTAGTCTTTACTCTTAAAAAGGAAAATGTTAGTAGTGTGATCCAAAAAACTAACTGTTTGTTTGTTTATTTGTTTAGGATGGATTGGATGCTTTGGTATATGATTTGGATTTTCCTGCCTTAAGAAAAAACAAAAATATTGACAACTTTTTAAGCAGATGTAAGTAATTTTTTGTAGAGGTTAATATCAGACTTACATAAAGCTAAATTTTGATGTGGATAATCCAAGCCTTCCTTCTCTCCCTCTGTGTATGTTTTGGTTATTTCATCAACAACTCCTATGTAAAATTAGTAAGAAATGTGAAAGAGACCTTACTGGCCAGTTTGGGTGGCTGTCAGAGGAATTTGTAAAGTATTTTGCATAGAAAAGGCTGGAAACAAGAATAGAGTATCTGTGAAAAGCCCTCCTACCACTGAGATTTGAGATTTTCTTTTTCCATGCAAGCTAGTTTATATTTAAATTTTGCAGATGTTCTTTTCTGCAAGCTCTTTTTTTCAGATTTTGATGTTAGATATTTTTTATTAAAGGATGTATTGAATATTTAAAAATTTTTAATCTTAAAGAATTGATAATAAAATTTAGATAATAAAATCCCTTCCCCTTACAGCATTTTAAAATTCGTTTTCCTGAACCATACATATTGGTACATTTGATTTGGTGATATTGATATAATCTTTCAATTTTGTTTACATATTTTGTTGTTTTGTTTTGACTGTGAAAAATAAAACGTACAAAAAGGCAATAAATTTCAAAGTACACCACAACAATTAGTTGTGGAACAGATTTCAGAGTTAGGTATGGGTTACAATTCCACAATTTTAGGTGTTTACCTTTAGCTGCTCCAAGGCACTGGAGACTAAAAGAAATATTAGTATAATGATTCAGCAATCATACTCATTTGTTAAACTCTAACTTCTCTATATAATTCCACCTTTTCCTTTGATCTTTCTCCCAGTCTTTAGGTTATTTGGCCTGTGCCCATTCAAACTTTTTTATGTTGTAGAGGGCTGTCAATAATACGAGATGGAGGATAGAACTAGTTGATGTTCTGGAGATGCTAGCCCCTGAATTTCAGGACTTATCTGGCCTAAAAACTGATCTGAAGCTTGTAGTTTTCTGGAAAGTAATGATAGTGCATGGAACCTTTGTAGAATTTCAGATAAAAGCCCTAGATGTTCTTTTTTTTTTTTCTTAAATCATCACAATAGACTTTTGTTGTGGAAAATGACATATATACAAAAAAGCAATAAATTTCAAAGTACATTGCAACAATTAGTTGTAGAACAGATTTCAGAGTTGGGATGGGCTACAGTTCCACAATTTTAGGTTTTTACTTTTAGCTGCCCTAAGATACTGGAAACTAAAAGAAATATAATGATTTGGCAATCGTACTCATTTGTCAAATCCTACCTTCTCTCTGTTATGTGTGTTTTAATAGAGAACTTTTATTTTTCTAAATAGTCATATCTTTTTAGTTTGTTGTAATTTATTTTATAATTTCTGTACTTTGACATCGTGCCTCAGAATTTACTTACTAATTTTATATTCTTTTTTTTCACTTTAAAAAATTTATTCAGTCAATTTTATTTTAGAACGTGGTGGCAGATTCTGAATTAGGAACTTTTAAAGTATAGAAGTTTTCATAAATTTCTCACATAGTACTGATAACTGAAACAGCAGAAAAATTTTGTTAATGTTTCAGTTTTCTTAGCTTTCTAGTTGACAATATAGTGAAAGAACTAAATAGATGGAGAAATTTGGCCATTTCTCTTTTGATAATAGGTGAAGAATAATTGCTCATTAATACAAAGGTGAGGGTAAATTTGTAAATAAAGGTAGAATACTTTCTTAATCCACTTTTCTTTATGCCATGCAACATTGATGCTTTCATAATATTAAGTGCCTGTATATTGCATTTTTTAAATACTTTTTTTGGTATGCTCTGTGGTAGGGGTCACATTTCGTTCTTTTTCCATGCAGCTATCCCATTATAGCAGCACTATTTGTTGAACTTTTTGGGGGGATGGGGGAATTGCACAGGGCAGGAATCGAACCCCGGTCTCCCGCATTGTAGGTGAGAATTCTACCACTGAACTACTCTTGTAGCCCCATATTTTGGATTTTATAAACAGAAACATCAGTAGCTACTGTAGGAATAAATAATATAAAGTGTTTTAATTGATAGAACTGTACAGTTTATTTTAATTTTTAAATTGGAGAAAATTACAGAGAATAATATAACAAAATATCAGCAAATCTAATTTAGCAGCAGGTAAGAATTCTGACCAAGTAGAATTTGTACCAGAATTACAAAGTTACATTAAAAAATCAGTTATTGCAATTTACCATATTAACAGAATGAAAAAAAAATTAATTCTATCATCTCAGTAAATGCAAAAAAAATTCATTTGATAAAATTTCCTCTAATCCATTTGTGATTAAAACATTTTTCTCCACAAATTAAAAATAGAAATATCTTTAATATAGGGCTTCTGTGAAAAACCTATAGGTCAGATCTTATTTAATTCTGTAAGACTAAATGCTTTCTTTCCCCCTAAGATCAAGAAAAGGTAAGGCTGCTGCACTCGCCACTTTTGTTCAACATTTTCCTGGCTCTTCTAGGCAGTACAATAAAACAAAATGAGGATAAGTCATTTAAATTAGAAAGGAAAAATTAAAACTGTCTGTTTTAATACAGACGATATGCTTGTATTGATAATCCTTGAAATTCTACCAAAAAATCCTTTTCTTATTAATAAAGACCTAGTAAGTTCAACAAGTTTACAATTAGAAGATTAATATACAGAAAGCATTGTATTTCTGTATATTAGAAATTGTATTTCTGTAAACAATTAGAAATTGAAAATTTAACAAAAGCAGCACCATTTACATTAAGAACAATATTCTGTGTTTCTGGACTGGACAATTCAATATTAAAAATGTCGAGTCCGCAAATTGACCTATTGGGTTTGTGTAATCTCAGTCAGAACCGCAATATTTTCTTATATTTAGCCACGATGATTCCCATTTATTTCCTGAAAATGTTGATCCCTTGATCCCTTCTCCACAAGGTTTTTTAGATCTTGTCTTCTTCTTCCTAGAATTCTTTCCAACCTCACCCAACATAATGTTGTCATCTTTCTAATTTCAAATAAATTAGAAAGGAATAAAATGAAAATAGGAAAATTCATTTTCCTTTCAAATAAACCTTCATTTTTCCTTTCCTAAGCCCTTGGAGTAGGTTACATAACTCTGGTGTATACGTTCATGGCGTCTTCTGCCTTTTTAAATTAGCACTTACCACAATTAGAATTTATATTTATTTGCGTGATTGATTATTTGATTGGCATCCTCTCCTTTTCCCCTTCTATCTTTATCAAAATTTTAATTGCAATGAGAGTAGGAACACTTGTATTTCTACTTCCAAACCTGACCACATATTAGGAGGTACTCATTAAATATTTGTTAAATGTATCAGAAAGTGAATCGAAATGATCCCTTTTTTGGTAGAATTTGGACTTGATCATTGTTTCTTTTATTATTTATCACATATTTCAGATATCTTGAAAGTAATACAACAAATGTCTGTGTACTTATAAAAAGATTAAAGTAATAGTTAACATTTTGTCCTCTTTGCTTTTGATCTTTTGTTTAAAATAAAGACAATATTAGATTACAGTAAAATTTTAGACCCTATCTCCTCTTTCTCCTTGCCTGTCCAGAGGTAACCACTAACCTTGATATATTTGATCATAGAGTACAGGATAGTGATTTTTTAAAAAAATGTGGCCACCCACACAAGTCATGAAATAGAAAAGAAACATATAAAGAAATCAATAAGCAATCCACACATGACCAAAACAAGGTAATTTCAACTTGAAATGTAGAAAATAGGTTCTTCTTTAAGTTTCCATTATGTTATCATTATAACAGTACTGTATCAAACATACTTGTAACTACTTGTACTTGGTAATCAATCATAAAATATCATTTTTCCTTAAAATAGAGTTTAAAATTTTCTCAATTGGTCACTTCCTTAAATTCCTTCTAACAAAGAGATTTCATGAATTAACACATTTAATTAGAGATAATTTCCTCCCATCTTGAAGTGTTATGGCATGACTCTGGCATGTTTCTAATTTTGAAAGTTATCTTTTCCATACTTTAAAATTTTGTCAAATCAGGATACCTTCCTACTTATTTAAATGATTATTCTGATAGTCAAATGTTAGTGTTTGTTGATTAGTGATTAAAAATCAATATACAGTGTCTTCTGTTACTTTAAAAAAGTGATGTAAAGAAAAATTATTCTCAGTTCAGCATATCCTGCTGATACCGTCAGTGAATCTGTTATTTGTACAACGGAGTAAAGACAACTTAGCTATGTTTGCCTTACCTCCACAAAAGGTACATATTGCTCAATAGAAAAAAGGGAATACTTTTCCTCATTTTAAATTAAGGTATAATAATAATTGGGATAAAACATCAAGATTTTATGATCCATAGAAGAGCTCTCATTTTAATGTTTATGGCTACTCATAAGAGTTCCTATGATATTGAACATGAATACTATTTTATCTAATTACAGTTAAGTTGTGATTAGTGTAAATTCCATTTTCAGAGCATTGAAATTTTTTAGATAGGGTTGAATTTTTGCTTATAAGTGTATAAAAGTATAAATGGCTTGCATAGTTGAGTGAGTCTGCACTTGAATGGTGAATGTATCTCCATTTGGGGTGTTTGACATGGTTATATTCATAATATTTTGGAATTAATTTCACTTCAGATGGTGGATTATAAGAGAAATACTACTTTGCTGAAGAATATAAGACCAGTAGATCATCTTAGAGAAACTGGAAACATACTTTTTTAATATACAAAAATTCAGTGTAAGCTTAATAGGGCCTTAGGTCATTGGGGAAAAGGTAAATTATTCAATAAATTTTATTGAGACAATTGATCATCCATGTGAGGAACAATTGAATATCCCTATGAGGAGAAAATGAAATCAATCTTCACCTTCAACATATATAAATGTAAAGCTGTAAGGTGCTAGATGAAATTATAGGTGACTATTTTTATAATCTTCAAGTAGGAAAAGCCTTTTTTTTTTTTTTTAAAGAAGGATTGCAAGGCTTGAGACAGTGAGGGAAATAACAGGAAAATTGGCCATATAAAAATTTATATATGGGGCAGGCCATGGTGGCTCAGCAGGCAGAGTTCTCGCCTGCCATGCCAGAGACCCTGGTTCGATTCCTGGTGCCTGCCCATGCAAAAAAAAAACCCCAAAAAACCATTATGTATGAAATTTCATATATATATATATGAAAAGACAAATATTAAAAATACTGAAATTGGAAAAATTGCAACTTACTTGAATTATATTCCTAATTCCTAATATATATATCCTATATGCTCTATTTTGAATTTTACCAGTAAAAAAATATGTTGAAATTTGTTTTCTCTTTTGTTATATCACGTAGCTACATGACTCCTTGATTTTTTTCCTTCATGGTTACAAAGCCGAAAATATTATTTTTTCTGGGACTTTACAGAAAAAATTTTCTAACCCCTGTTGTTACAGTGAGAATAAGTTGAAGTTATGTATAAATTTTGCTGATAATGGAACTTGAATTCCAGAGAACACAATAGAAGAATTTCTGGAGTTGAAGAGTATGCTTGTTAGGGTAGCATTAGCTTCTCTAATGAATATGTCAAAAAATCTTAGTTAGCTTAACTGTGAGGGTGGCTAGTTTAGGATCTAGACATTTTCTGCCCCATGATGACATGGGAGATAAGGAAAAAATAGGGACGTGTAGAGCTTTAGGGCGAAAACAGTACAGGAAATAAAGGATTAGTTAGTGCTAGGGTTTTGATGAACTCAAGCAGATAGTAGCAAGGCTGTGAGTGTTGGGGGATAGGGAGGATAAATATCTGGGATTTCCTCTTGATCACTGACAATAGAAATTATGAAGTTGGAGGAAATATGGAGTTTGTTCCATTTGCGATTCTTGCAACATGTGCAGTCTCCCTCTTGACCCCTGGAAATGGAGAGTACAGGCCTAGGGGAGATGTAGTGTCAGAATTTCCCCTTTACCGATGTTGATGGAATTGAGGATTCTTGGGGAAGCTGGATATTAACAGGCCCTGTCTAATTTTTTTTTGACCCAGTCCTGAGAAAGTGTGTTCTTGTTTTCTTCATAATATGTATCATGGTATGAAATTATTTCCTTGTTTATTATTTCTCTTTTGTTTAGAAGACCAGGAATTCTGTCTGTTCCAAGTGTTTAGAACAGGGCCTAGCATGTAGTAGGTGCTGAATGAAATGTTTGTTGTTGAACATGTCATCCTTGATTTTTCTCATGTTTTGGATGCATGAGTCTGGGTCTCCCACATGGTGAACAAGCATTCTACCATTGTACCATCTGTGCACCCTCATCCTTGATTCTTACCCCTTCCTCACATACAGCACCTGCAAATTTGTCTATTATATTTTTGATTTTTTTTTTAAACCAAATCTATCCTCTCTTCTCCATTTTTCTTCCTTGCTATTGAAGACAATCTTGGGGAAACTCCCTAATCCATCTCCCTAACCCCAGGGTGTTTCCCTGCTTATTATTATTTGTGTGCTATCTTGGTACTTTGATATTAATTAAAATTGTAAGATGTTCATATTTACACTTAATTTTCATTGTAAGTCAGAGCATATGTTAGTTATGGAGAATGAAACAATGAGCAACAATTATTTAGCCATTCTTAGAATGCACTATGCTAGTTGTGTATTGTGAGGCTCTAGAGATTGTTCGGATACGAGGAGGGCTGGGAAATTATTAATAGATTAATGAAGGGTTGTAATCTGGGATTGTCACCAGTCAATTATGTCATGAAATGCAGAATTTGAAGGCATAAAGGCAATCTGTCAGATAAAGTAGGTTGGATTATCATTACGGATGTTTCTTGACTGTCCCAGAGACATGAACTAAAATCCAGACCGGCTCTTATATAAGTTTCTTTTGATAAACAAGTATGGAGACCTAGTAATATCAAATCATCTAAGATAGGTTTGGAGAACATTTTATAGTGTATGTATGTACTATTTTCTGTTTCAAAGGAGTTATAAACCTATGAAGTCCAGGCTGTAAATCCATAGCACCAAGGGGTGTGTCAGAGAAGAGGAGGACATTATTGCATTTCAATAAGTAAGCTTTAGTTTTGTTTTGTTTTTTTATAAACTTTTTTATTAATTAAAAAACTTAACAAAAGAACATTAAAATATCATTCCATTCTACATATACAATCAGTAATTCTTAATATTATCACATAGTTGCATATTCATCATTTCTTAGAACATTTGCATCGATTTAGAAAAAGAAATAAAAAGACATCAGAAAAAGGAATAAAACGATAATAGAGAAAAA
>PVIY010060080.1:0-11786 GCA_004026745.1 Myrmecophaga tridactyla
GTGTCTCACATGACCATGGGAATGCAGAGTCCAAAATCTGCAAGGGCAGGCTGTGAAGCCGACAATTCCGATAGAGGGTCTGGACGAACTCCACAGGAGAGGCTCACCAGCCGAAGCAGAAATAGAACCTGTCTCTTCTGAATCCTCCTTATAAGGCTTTCAGTGATTAGATTAAGCATCACTCATTGCAGAAGACACTCCCCTTTGGCTGATTACAAATGGAATCAGCTGTGGATGCAGCTGACGTGATCATGATCTAATTCTATGAAATGTCCTCATTGCAACAGACAGGGCAGCACTTGCCCAACCAGACAAACAGGTACCACAACTCGGCCAAGTTGACACATGTCCATGACCATGACAGCTATTATATCCAATATATTCAAAGAACTCTTAAAACTCAAAACAATCCAGTTAAATTAGGCAAGATCAACATGGCAATAGAAGACATCACCTGGAATACCCTCCCCAGTGAAAAACAGGACAAATCTCCCATGCTTAGAACTCTGAAGGAAGGTAGAGAGTGGAGAAAGATTCCACAAATGCTGAATCAGAGAAAGAAAAATATAAGGTAGGAAACTTCCATCCTGGACCAATGGGTCCTCTTTCCTTCCCCTCATTAGGTCCCACGCAGTTTGGGAAGCACCCAGAAGCAGCATCTGGGATCCCTCCCACCTCCCGCAGGGTATAAGACTAACAGTAAAACACATGTAGTCATCATTGACTATAAGCCTTGAATGAACATAGAGAGCTGCAAAAAAGAGTTTATAAAAATGAATTCTGGGCGGCTGCCGTGGCTCAGCAGGCAGAGCTCCGACCTGCCGTACTGGAGGTCTGGAGTTCGATCCCTGGTGCCTCCTGCCCATATGCAAATTTAAAAAAAAAAAAGAATTCTGTCATAGTCAGTGCTGATCAAAATTTAATAAGTCTGTTTATCACATATTTCAAAAAAAAAAGCTTTGTGTCAAGTTAGGTACTCATACAAAATTAAAGTTTAGTTTCCTCCCTGTTAAAATAATGTGGCTTGTTAGTCTGTCCTTAACATCAAGTTTTTAAAAAGCTTTTCTTAATCATCCGAGTCTTCTGTCTAGAAAATGAAGATTTTACATCAGAATAATATCCTTGTTAATGTTTATGTTGGCCTTGTCATTCTTTATTTGAGAACAAGGGAAAAACTGTTACAAATAATTTGTTCTTTCATCTTGTAAAAGTAAGGTGCTCAAATACTTTAATCTCTTGCATACGAGGTGTTTTGGAATTATTACGTGGTTAAAAGGATTTTCTATCCTATTGCTAGTTAAATTTGAATAGGTAAAATATTATTCAGATATTTAGAGACTGTATAAAATTCCTAAAAATTTGACAGTGTTCTTACTGCCCATGTTATTTCCTGACACAACCTGTATGATGTTAAGCAATGGTATGGTGGTGTTAATCATGGTGTTGGTTATTTTTTTTTAAAGTTACAGATCATAGAAGCAGCCAAATTTTATTTCTCAGTTGTACTGCTTTGCTCTAATACTTCTCTAAAAGTATATGTGGCTGTCTATAGGTCAGAGCTCCATCTGTAACAAGGAACGGGTTTTTAAAAAAAGATAGGACACATATAAATTATATTTTATCTCTTAATGAACATAACTCTAGTAAATGTATAAAAGTAAATCAAAACAAAACCTCTGCTATGGTCTGTTAATACAAAACAACTGTCATCTTTCTATTTCTGAAAGTAGCTTCATTTAAGAATGCTTATAAAAATCAGAACTAAGGTTGAAAGTCTCCCTGGCTGTGTGGAAGATGACTTCCAGGGATGAGCCTGGCCCTGGCACCATGGGATCAACAATACCATCCTGACAAACATGGGGAAAAGAAGTGTACCAAATAAGACAGTGGCTGAGTGAGTTCAAGTAGAGTGGAGAGGCTACACTGGAGGTCACTCCTACGCATGCTTCAGTTAGACGTTGCTGCCAATCATAACTTGCCAAACCTCATTCCTGCCAATCCTGGGGTGTGTCTGGGGCATTATATGGGATTCTGCATGGGTTCCATGCACTAGGGTAACTCTCCAAAACCTACAACCTCCAGATGGGTCCCTGGGCCAGATAAGTCCTGAAATGCAGAGGGGCCAGCCCTTCCAGAACATTAACTAGTTCCACCCCCATAGCCCATATTATTGACGGCCCCTTCCAACATGAAAAAGTTAGAATGGGCATAGCCCAAATACCCCTAAAGAGTAGGAGAAAGATCAAAGGTGATGGTGAAGTTATACAGGGAAGGTAGGGTTTAACAAGTGAGTATGATTGCTGAACCATTATATTGATACTTCTTTTAGCCTCCAGTACCTTAGGGCAGCTAGAAATAAAAACCTAAAATTGTGGAATTGTAACCCATACCAAACTCTGAAATCTGTTCTACAACTAATTGTTGCAATATACTTTGAAATTTATTGCTTTTATGTATATATGTTATTTAAAGAGAAAGAGGAGTATAACAGAGAAGATAGGACTTAACAAACGAGTATGACTGCTGAATCACTATATTGTTATTTCTGTTGGT
Organism: Myrmecophaga tridactyla; assembly: GCA_004026745.1. Lineage (NCBI taxonomy): Eukaryota > Metazoa > Chordata > Mammalia > Pilosa > Myrmecophagidae > Myrmecophaga > Myrmecophaga tridactyla. The sequence continues at coordinate 2,554 of PVIY010060080.1, forward strand.
CTCCAGTATCTTGGAGCAGCTAGAAGAAAAAATGAAAAAATCATGGAACTATAAACCATACCAAACTTTAAAATCTGTTCTATAACTACTGGTTAAAATGTACTTGGAAATTTATTGCTTTTTTGTATATATATTTCACAATTTTAAAAAAAGTTAAAAAAATTAGAACTTAAATTGTAAACTTTAACTGCTATCTTTAAATTCTGAAATATTCTGCTCTTTGTATAATCTAGTCATTCCTTGGAACTTTAAGTATCTGTATGTAACACCTCAGACTTAGGTTTAGTTCTCCTCAGCAAAACTCCATACAGCAACTCTTAAAAAAAGAAAAAAAAAAAACTGAAAAAGGTCAAACTCTAATGAAAGATGTGATGAAAACTGATCTGGTTAAAACTAAGGTAAATCAATACAAGGCAAAAAATATATACTGACCGTATTTTAAAGCTTTAATTTAAAGTTAAATTTTCTGTAGCACAATATCTAATTTAATCTGTCTGGTCAGTTAATTTAAACAATGTAATTCAGCTTCATTTGATACAGAACCTTAGAACAAGAAATAAAATCTCAATATTCTGTACAAGTTAATGTTATATGATAATGCATTTCAGGGTATTTTGGGCAGAAAATGAAAAAGTATTTGCAAAGTCCCTTGAGGGACTTAGAAGAATAAAACTATTAAACTTACCTGCTTGGGGAATTCCTAATACTTTCTTAAGCAAGAGGATCTCCCAATTTAATAAGCCAATCGTAAGGCTTATTTTTGTAAACTGAATCTACTTATAATTAATGCATGAGTCATCTCCAGAGAACCTCTGCCTTATACTCATAAGTGGCCTGTGCCTAAGCCAAACTTTGACCTTCCCTACATGGGACATAATTTTCTACTTGGCTCTGATATTGTGAAACATAACTGTTCCTGGCATTGCAGGACATAAGTCCCAAGGATGAGCCTGGCCCTGGCATCATGGATTAACTGACCAAAGGAGGAAAAAGAAAAGGAGTTTCAATCGCGAAGAAATTTCAAATCAAGTCGAGAGGTCATTCTGGAGGTTACTCTTATGCAAGTTTCAGCCAGATACTGCAAACTGCCACACTACGGCAAACCCCAGCTGACAGTATTCCTGCAAACCCTGAAAGATATCCTAGGCTCTATAAAATTTTACTTAGCACATTTGTTTTTCAGAGACTAAAAACCTCCAGATTGTTCCAATGCCAAAGAAGCTCTGAGACTCAAATATCGAGCTCTGCCCCTTAATGACAATGTCCCTTTTCAACCTTGAAGCAGTTAAAAGAGTCATCACTCAAATATCCCTCAAGATTGAGAGATAATTGTCAAGTGAGAGGGAGGAACTGTAACCGAGAAATTAGGATTTAAGGGATGATTTTGATTACTGAATCACTATGTAAATATACCTTTTTGCATTCAAAAAGGAAATTTAAGGGTCTCTAAACTATAATTCAACTGCCTGGATACCTGAAATGATTGTAAGAGCCCTTATCTTATGCCTTGTAATTGTAAGAGCTGTTACTCCCTTTATCTGGTCATTTTCTTAATGTAACTTGTAGGGCAAAGGACTTAATGCTAATGAAGAATTTGAAGTCAGCCATTAACTAGTTTCAGCCCCTTACATTTTTTAAAAAACTTTTTTTTTATCGTATAATATAGCATACATGCAAAGCAAAGAAAGAAAAAAGCAATAGTTTTCAAAGCACTCTTCAACAAGTAGTTACAGGACAGATCCCAGAGTTTGTCATGGGCTATCATACGATCCTTTTAGATTTTATTTTCCTTCTAGCTGCTCCAGGATATAGGATGTTAGAAGGAATAAATATTTCATCATCACAATCGACTTTTTTTTCTTTTGTGAAAAATAACATACATACTAAAAAAAGCAATACATTTCAAAGTACAGCACAACAATTAGTTGTAGAACAGATTTCAGAGTTTGGTATGGGTTACAATTCCACACTTTTAGGTTTTTACTTCTAAGATACTGGAGACTAAAAGAAATATCAATTTAATGATTAAAATCATACTCATTTGTTAAATCCTACCTTCTCTGTACAACTGCACCATCACCTTTGATCTTTCTATTGCTCTCTTTAGGGGTGTTTGAGCTATGGCCATTCTAACTTTTTCATGTTGGAAGAGTCTGTCAATAATATGGGATAGGGAGATGGAACTAACTGATGTTCTGGAGAGTCTGGGCCCTCTAGGTGTCAGGATTTACCTGGTCCCGGGTCCCATCTGTAGGTTTCTGGAAAGGTACCCTAGTGCATGGAACCTTTGTAGAATCTTATATATTGCCCTAGGTATTCTTTATGATTGGCTAGAATGGCTTTGGTTGGGGTTTGGCAAGTTATGATAGGTAGCAATGTCTAACTGAAGCTTGCATAAGAGTAACCTCCAGAGTAGACTCTTGATTCTATTTGAACTCTCCCAGCCATTGATACTTTATTAGAAACACGTCTTTTCTCCATTTTGGTCAGTATGGAATTGTTGAGCCCATGGTGCCAGGGCCGGACTCATCCCTTTGAGTCACCTCCCATGTTGCCAGGGAGGCTTTCACCCCTGGATATCCTGTCCCACGTAGGTGGGAGGGCAGTGCTCTCACTTGCAGAGTTAGCCTCTTACATTTTAAAATCATATTGGCTAGACTCTGCTATTGAAAAGATAACTATTTCCCTTCCTTTCAGCTTACACTTTTAGTATTGAAATAACTCTGCCTCCCCTCCTTTCTGCTTACATTTTATACTGAAATAAATGCCTCCTTTTCCACTTAGAACTTGCTATTGAAATTGTAACGACCTCATCTCCCTTTGCTAAAATGCATAAAAACCTTCAACCCCCTAAACTAAGGGAGGCAGATTTTGGGCCAATAGGCCATCTGCTCTCCTACTACATGCCTAGCAATAAACTTTCTCTTTGAAAAAAGAAAATAAAAAACAAAAACAAAAACACAGCAGTGAGTTAGATCTTCATATATTTCCAGAACAGGGACCCAAGTGCACAGAGATGCAGGGCAGAACACAAGCAACTGAAGATTGCTGAATACAAAAGGGCTCCAAGCAGGAACTTTCAAAATGGAGGGTTTGGAAGGGAATGGCAGAACCCACTTCTTCCTCCAAAGCAGCAAGGAGCCAGTTAGAAACTGTTTGAATCAACGGTTCGATTTCTGGGGAATAGGAGAGAGCAATAAACTACCCAGGGAAGTATGTTATGAAGAGATTGAGGAACTGATCAGAAACTGTAATTCTGTCTCTGGTTCTCGGTGCCCATTCCCCACCCATAAGAGAAGCAGTGATGGGTGGCCTAATCCTTGTCTGGGGATGGCTGTGGAATAGGACTGCTGTGGAAGTCCTCCACCCCAAGTACAGAAGGGGACAGCCCAACACTGAGGCAGATATTGGCTGGTGACATGAGAACAGAGGATCCTATAGTTTCAGCCCCTCCCAGACAGATGTTGCCGAGCATCACTGTTTCAACAGCTCCAGTGGTAGAACCGTCAGCTGAAGATCACCACCTGCCAGGCAGGCCAGAAAGTGCAGGAAGCAAGCACACTGGGGAGCCTTTCTAGACCTTATCCCAGGACCCACTGGCGCTCATCTTTGCCTCCTTCACATGTACCCAGCCCTGTTTTTGCAGGGAAATACCAGTGATCCAACTGTCAAAGTACCACCTAAATAAATACAAAACCAAGCAAAAACAAACTCCTAAAAAAGAGAAAGAAAGTGACCTTCAGAATAAACCCATCAAGATAAGCAGATGACCAGAGAGCAGCAAAAAAATCACAATGCATACAAAAATGCAGAAAGATACGGCCTAGTCAAAGGAACAAATTAAGAAGTCAGAGGAGAGACAGAATTTGGAACAACCAATTAAAGATCTTTAAACAAATCTCCTAAACATTCTTCAATGAAATAGCTAAAGAGATAAACGACATTAAGAAGACACTAGTGAGTATATAGAAGAATTTGAAAGACTGCATAGAAAAATACCAGATCTTACAGAAATGAAAGACACTATAGATGAAATAAAATATATACTGGAGACACACCACAGCTGATTTGAAGAGGCAGAAGAAAGGATCAAAGAGCTAGAAGACAGAGCAACCAAAGTTGGACAAACATATTTTCTTATTGGAGGAAAAAATGAAAAGCACAAATATATGCATCATGTGTGCCCCAGAAGGAGAAGAGAAGGGAAAAGGGCCAGGAAGAATATTTGAGGACATAATAGATAAAAATTTCCCAATCCCTATAAAAGGCATAAATATGCTATTCCAAGAAAGCCAATATACTCAAAATGGAATAAAGCCATATAGACTCACTTAAAGGCATGCATGAATCAGACTGTCAAATGCTAAAGAGAAGGAAAGAATTCTGAAAGCAGCAAAAGAAAAGCAATTCACCGCATACAAGTGAAGCCAGATAAGATGAAGGGCTAATTTCTGACCAGATACCATGGAGGTGAGAGGGCAGTAGTAAATACATCTAAGATATTGAAAGAGAAAAATTGCCAAGAATTCTTTATCCAGCAAGCCTGTTCTTCAAAAATCAGGGAGAAGTAGGGCAATATATAAGATTCCACAAGGATTCCATGCACTAGTGTAACTTTCCAGAAACCTACAACCTCCAGATGGGTCCCTGGACCAGATAAATCCTGAAACCTAGCGGGCCCAGCCTCTCCAGAACATCAGCTATTTCCATCTCCCTACCCCATATTATTGACAGACCCTTCCAACATGAAAAAGTTAGAATGAGCATAGCCCAAACACTCCTAAAGAGAGGGACAGAAAGATCAAGGGTGATGGTGGAGTTATACAGAGAAGACAGGATTTAACAAATGAATATGATTGCTGAATCATTAAACTGATTTCTCTTTTAGTCTCCAGTATTTTAGAGCAGCTAGAAGTAAAAACCTAAAATTGTGGAATTGTAACCCATGTCAAACTCTGAAATATGCTCTACAACTAATTGAGTGCTATGCTTTGAAAAAATGTATTGCTTTTTTGTATATATGTTATTTTTCACAAAAAAGAAAGAAAAAAAATTGATTGTGGTATTCAAAAAATATTTAAGCCTCCTAGTTTCCAATTTTCTGGTGTAGCTAGAAGGAAAAATCTGCGAGGAACGTATGGCAGCCCATAACAAACTCTGGGATCTGTCCTGTAATTACTTGTTGAAGAGTGCTTTAAAAACTATTGCTTTTTTCTTTCTTTGCTTTGTACATATGTTATACTATAAAGCAAAAAAAGTTTTAAAAAAAAATCAGGGAGAAGTGAAAATATTCATAGATAAATAGAAGCTGAGAGAGTTCTTTAACAAGAGACCTGTCCTATAAGAAATAGTACAGGGAATTCTACTGGCTGAGAAAAAAAAAAAAAAAAGACAGGATCAAGAGGCTTAGAGGAGAGCATAGAAATGATGATTATCTATAAGGGTAACTAAAAGGATAAAAAGAGAGAAAGAAACAAACAGATCTGACAAAATCCAAAGGATAAAATGGCTGAAGGACTGTCTTTACAGTAACAGCATTGAATGTTAATGGATTAAACTCTCCAATCAAAAGAAACATATTGCTTAGGACTGCCTACAGTGTACAATGATAGTGACTAAATGTACAAATTAAAAAATGTTTTTGCATGAGGAAAAAAGAAAAAGAAACAGATTGGCAGAATGGATAAAAAAAATATGATCCATCTATATGCTGTTTATAAGAAATTCATTTTAGACCCAAAGATGGAAATAGGTTGAAAGTGAAAGGATGGGAATATATACTCCATTCAAATGTAACCCCCCCCCAAAAAAAAGCACACACACAAAAAAACCTGAGGGAGCGACATTAATACCAGACACAAAAACTTTAATACCAGAAAGTGAAAGTATTATGTGAGACAGAGAAGGAAACTATAAATATTAAAAGGGACAGTTCACCAAGAAGAAATAATCATAAATATTTATGCTCCTAATCGAAGTGCCCAAAAGTACATGAGGCAAACACTGGCAAAACTGAAGGGAGTAACAAATTTCTCTACAATAATAGTAAGAAACTTCAGCATACCATTCTTTTCAATAGATAGAACATCTAAACAGAGGATCAATAAGGAAACAGAGAACCCAAGTAATATGAGAAATGTATTAGGCCTAACAAATATATATAGAAATTTGCACCCTAAAACAGCAAGTTATACATTCTTCTCAAGTACACATGGATTATTCTCCAGGATAGACCACATGCTGGGACACAAAACAGTTCTTGATAAATTTTAAAAGACTCAAATTATACAAAGTACTTCCTCCACCTGATAATAATGAAATGAAGCTGGAAATCAACAATAGCCAGAGATCTGGAAAACTCATAAATATATAGAGGTTAAACAACACACATTTAAAGAATCAGTGGGGGGCGGCTGCTGTGGCTCAGCAGGCAGAGCTCCGACCTGCCACCTGCCATGCTGGAAGTCTGGAGTTCAATCCCTGGTGCCTCCTGCCCATATGCAAATTTAAAAAAAAAGAAAAAAAGAATCAGTGGGTTTAAGAAAAAATTGTATGACAAATCATTAAATATCTCAAGATGAATGAAAATGGAAACACAATATGTCAAAACATACGGAATGTGGCAAAGGCAGCTGAGAGGAAAATTTCTAGTTCTAAATGCATACATTAAAAAGGAAGATAGAACTAAAATCAAAGACTTAATGGAACACCTGGAGAAATTAGAGGAAAATAGCAAACTAATCCCAAAGTAAGGAGAAAGAAATAACTAACAAAGATTAGAGTGGAAATAAATGACACGGAGAGCCAACCAACACACCAACCAAACAAAATAATCAAGAGAATCAATAAAGCCAAAAGTCAGTTCTTTGAGAAGATCAATGCAATTGACAAACCCTTAGCTAGATTAAAAAAAAAAGAGAGAAGATACAAATAAATAAAATCAAAATGAGAGAGGGGTCATTATTACAAACCCCAAAGAAATACAGATTGTAAGAAAATATTATGACCAGTATTACACCAACAAATTAGACAACTTAGATTAAATGGAAAATTTCCTAGAAACACAGAACAACCCACACTGACTAGAGAAGAAACAGAAGACCTCAACAAACCATTACCAATTTAAGAAATGAAATCAGCCATAAAACACCTCCCAAGAAAGAAAAGCCCAGGGCCAAATGGCTTCACAGTTGAATTTTACCAAGCATTCAATTCTGTTCAAACAATAAACTTGTAGTGGACGATGACCTGTGATTAACAGCACAAATATAAAAGAAATCTGTTCCATGAACTAGAACAAATGTCTGGAACTATTACAAGGAATTAATAATAGATTGGTATATGGCAAAAATAAAACTATTACAAACTATAGAATATAGTTAACAGTAATATCTTAATATTCTTTTATCAGCAGTAACAAATGTACCACACCAATACTATGTGTCAGTGATGGGAGGGAGGGATAAGGAGTATGAGATGTTTTGAGCTTTTTCTTTTTTTTTTTTAAGTAAATGAAAATGTTCTAAGATTGTGGTGGTTAATGCACAACTATGTGATGATACTGTGAGCCACTGATTTTATACTTTAGATGGATTGTATGGTGTGAATATATCTCAACAAAATTGCATTAAAAAAGTAGGCAAAACAACATAGTACTGGAAGTTCTAGCCAAAGCATTTATGCAAGAAAAACAAATAAAAGGCATCTAAATTGGAAAGAAAGAACTCAGATTATCTCTATTCACACATAGCATGATCTCATATCTAGAAAACACTAAAATGTTCACAATGCACAAACACAAAAAAATCCAAATAAACCCTGTTGGAGTTAAACAAAAGAAACTCAGCAAAGCTGCAGCGTATAGAATCAATATATAAAAGTCAATAGTATATCTACACACTAGCAATGAACAATTCAAAAAGGATAAATGGAAGTAAATCCCATCCTCTTGGACTGGAAGATAATACTGTTAGGATAACAATACTACCCAAAGCAATCTAGAGATTCAATTCAATCCCAATAACAATCCCCATGGAATTTTTTTTTTGCAGAAATGGAAAAACCCACCCTAAAATTCATCTGGAATTTCAAAGGACCCAGATTAGTAATATATATAACAAAATTGGAGGACTCACACTTCATTTTTTCAATATTTACTACAAACTACAGAAATCAAAATAGCATGGTACTCTGAAACTGTTGACCCATGTTCCAGTAGCCTTGTTTCTTGAAGACAATTGTATAAAGATGTAACTTTTACAATTTGACTATGTGAGTGTGAAAACCTTGCGTCTGATACTCCTTTTATCGAGGATATGGACAAATGAGTAGAAAAGTATGGATAAAAATAAGTAATGGGGGGATAAGGGGTAAAATAAATTGGGTAGGTGGAAATACTAGTTGTCAAGGAGAGGGAGGGGTAAGGGGTATGGGATATACAAGTTTCTTCTTTTTCTTCTTATTTCTTTTTCTGGAATGATGCAAATGTTCTAATAAATGATCATGGCGATGAATACACAACTATGTGATGATATTGTGAGTCACTGATTGTACACCATGTATGGACTGTATGTATGTGAAGATTTGTCAGTAAAAATATTTTTTAAAAACCCAGCATGGTACTGGCATAAGGACAAACATATAGACCATAGGAATACAATAGAGAGCCCCAAAACAACCCTCATACCCACAGTCAATTGATTTTTGACAAGAGTGCCAAGATCATTCAATGGGAAAAAATATTACTTCACAAAGGGTTCGGGAATATGATATATCCACATAGAACAGAATGAAAGCAGACCCTTACACCCTATGCAAAAATTAACCTTAGGGGGTGCACAAGTGGTTCAGTGGTAGACTGCTCATCTGTTATGCAGGAGACTTGGGTTTGATTTCCAGCCCATGCACCATCTCTCCCCAAAAACCAAACAAATAAACCTGAAATGAATAAAATACCTAAGAACTAAAACCATAAAACTCTTAGAAGAAAACATAAGGGCAAATATGTATGAATTTGGATTTGGCAGTGACTTCTTAAATATGATACCAAAGCATAAACAACAAAGGAAAAAAATAGATGAATAGGACTTCATCAAAATTAAAAACTTTTGTGTATCACAGGACTTCCTTATGAAATTAAAAAGTTAACCTACAAAATGGGAGAAAATATTTGGAAACCACACATCCAATAGGGGTTTAACATCCACAATATATAAGGAATTCCTACAACTCAA
>PVIY010060081.1:0-11789 GCA_004026745.1 Myrmecophaga tridactyla
CAAACACTGTGGTGAGGGTTTTAACATTTTCAAATTTTGGTGAGACCACCTTGTTCTTGGATCCACCCTACTCAAGCATCTTCATGGCACACAAACTTTGCCATCTCCAGGCACAGGCTCAACTCCATCAGAAGAGTAAGTGGTGACCAGGCTTTCCTGAATCCCCAGGGAATGTGATCCACTCTCTCAGAGGCCTGGGACCTGAGCATTCTTCTTGAATTATGGGATAATCACCATATTCCCCTTAATTCCCCAGACGTCTGAGCATATTGGAATGGTAATATTCTTCCTAAACGATAGGGTGGAATGCCCACCCTCTGCAAACTCCAGGGAAAGCTCACCGTCTCTTCTACATGGGTGGGCCCACCCCCTTGATGTGAGATTTCTGGCCACACACCTCAGCTTCCATGATTATGCCTTTGTATTCATTTTTCAATTTGTCCCTTTGCTGCCCATGTCCATCAAGGCTGGCAGTGGTCTGAATATATAAAGATGAAAAATAGTTTTGAGAATAAGAAAAGTACACAATTATGCTAGTTTGAGGCTAGTATGTACCCCAGAAAAGCCACATCCTTTTTCCTGATCCAATCTTGTGGGGGCAGCCATTTTTCTTTTAATCTTGATTCAATATTGTGAGATGGCAAAGTTGGATTGTTTCCATAGAAATGTGAACATTTGATTTGATGAAGTTGCATCTCTGCCCATTCAAGGTAGGAATTCATTACTTTACTGAAGTGTTTAAAAGGGGAAATATTATAGAGAAATTTCAGAGGTAACAGTGACAACAGAACCAAACAAGACTCACATATTTGGAGATACTGAAAGAAAATTCAGTTTGAAGCTGTTAAAAATGAGAAGCCAAGGACTCCAGCAGACATCCTGAACTTTCCAGATGACAGAGGTGTTCAGGACCAATCTATCCTTCTTGCACCTAGGTATCTTTCCCTAGATGCCTTAGTTTAATTGTTTTATAGCCTTAGAACAGTAAATTTGAAACTTAATAAACCCCCTTTTAAAAAGCCATTCCATTTCTGGTATATTGCATTCTGGCAGCTTTACCAAACCAAAACAGCAGTATTTTAGTATCTTAAAAAGAAAAACATGAATAAAAACATTTGATTATCCCAATGGAGAATTTTAAATACTTTAAATCCTTAGACTGATTCATAGGAAACTGCTTTTCTTCTGTTGCAAAAATTAAAGATTGAGTTCAATTTACTATTTGATAATAAAAGCAGAGTTAATTTCATGGTGAGACAAAAAGATTTCAGAACATTCACTCAAAACACTAATATTTCCAGGAATATAGGAGAAAATTTGAACTAATATTTGGAACCTGTTATGTGATAACTAAACAACTTTTACAGAGTCATTATTTTGAGTTATACCACAATCCATTTTGATAGGAATTTTTTCAATGCCACCATGACATATTTGTTCCTTAAACAATATATCATGGCATGAAACGTTGGCGTGTTGGTTTGCTAGCTACTGGAATGCAATGCACCAGAACTGAGATAGCTTTTAAAAAGAAGAATGTAATAAGTTACAAGTTTTATAGTTCTAAGGCTACACCCAAGTTAACATAATTTTATCCTTAGGATGGGAGTTGCTCAAGTTTGCATGTGCCAATCTTAATGAAAACTGTTTCTCCTTTCTGATCTCTGTGTTCTCTACTTGCACTTTATTTACATTCTCTTGTCCAACACCTTCTAATTTACAATATGTTTATGTGAGTCTTTTATTTCTGACTTGATGTGACTGCTGCTTGTTGTATCTTGGATATCCAAAGGGCAAGGTAACCAGTAGGATTCCACTGCCATTTGTGATTCAGTCAAGAATGAGCTTTGGTCCCATGGGCCGGTCACTGGGGAAAAATAACAGTGATCAGAAAAATAGAGAATATTTCTTTTCCTCATTACAGAAATATATCCCATTTAATATATCATGCAAATTTACAGTAGAAATAATGTAAATTGCATATACACTTGAAATTTGAAATGTGAAATAAAGTAAATAAAAACTTTGTTGTATTGTGTCCTCATCCCCCTTCCATGGCTCCAGGCAATATAATAATTCTACTTATATTCTGAATGTTAGGTACTTACAAAGTAATTAGATAAGTTTAGAATTTTGCTGAGTAATTAAATAAGGAAAAGGGTAAAATCTGCAAGAGATGATGATTATGAAGTTCTGACATTAAACAAACAAAAAAGTAAATCTGCCTTCTTGTACCTTTTTCTTCCAATAAATAGGAATGAATGTTTCTGAATAACCACTAAAAAGTCCAAAGCTTAATACACTCTAGACTGGCCTCAATAATCTCCTTAAAGAATTAAACATCTCTAACCTAAAGATGTTCATTCTCTGATTGGACCGTGAAAATAACTTTTTGGGATTGTTATCCAGCCTTTGTTTCTTTCATTAATATTGAATCTTGACTTTTTCACAAATTATCACATACTCTAAAACCTGCATTATCACTAGTTTGGGCCAACTATATTTCCTAGAAAATTTTCACATTTTAGTAGTTATTACACCATTGTGCGTCTTCTCAGAAAATTAAAAATTTTAATCAACTCCCTTTACTTTTTTATCCAAAGGTCATATGCTTTGTAATTCACTGGAACAAAAAGAGAATTTGAATTCTAGGAACCAAATTAACTTTGAAAGAATGCATAATACAGTAAACCAATATAAATTTTGTTCTATATTGTAGTTTGCTAAAGATCACACAGTGTATTATATACTGAGGCTAAAGTGCTAGTTTGAAAGGATGTATGTACCCTAGAAAAGCCATGTTTTAATCAAAATCCCATGTCATAAAGGTAGTATAATCCTTATTCAATACGGTTATGTTTGAAACCATAATTAGAGCATTTCCTTGGAGACATGATTTAATCAAGAGTGGTTGTTAAACTGGATTAGCTGGAGGCATCTCTCCACCCATTTGGGTTGGGCTTGATTCATTTCTGGAGTCCTATAAAAGAGGAAACATTTTAGAGTAAGAAAGAAATTCAGAGAGAGCAGAACAGAATGACATAGCCATGAGAAGCAGAGTCCACCAGCCAGTGACCTTTGGAGATGAAGAAGGAACATGCCACCCGGGGAGCTTCATGAAACAGGAAGCCAGAAGAAGAGGCTAGCAGATGACACCATGTGCCTTTCAGATGAGAGAGGAACCCTGACCATGTCCACCATGTACCCTTCCAGATGAGAGAGAAACTCTGTGTTTGCCATGTGCCCTTCCACTTGAGAAAGAAATCCTGAACTTCATTGATCTTCTTGAACAAAGGTATCTTTCCCTGGATGCCTTTGTTTGGACATTTCTATAGACTTGTTTTAACTGGGACATTTTCTCAGCCTTAGAACTGTAAACTAGCAACTTATTAAATTCCCTTTTTAAAAAGCCATTCCATTTCTGGTATATTTCATTCTGGCAGCTAGCAAACCAGAACAGCTACTAAAGGCAAAAATTATGGACTTTTTTTCTGTCTTCATAAAGCTTTTGAGAGGTGGTGAAGTCAGACATGTAAATCTACTATTGTAATGGAATCTACAGGGTATAAAGAAATATGATATGTTATGGAGCTCCAACATGTACACAAGGAAGTAACATCTAAACTGAGACTGAGAGCATTAAAACTAATAGTCATAGAATCATTCTTTAATTTTTATGTTTGAGAAACAGGTGCACGATATTTTCCAGGAAATTTATGTTTCATTTAACCTTGATTCAAATACTCAGTGCTTAAAGACCTTAATGTGTAGCTTAAAATGGAAATTACAGAATTTGTGTAATATGTCTTTATTTAAATTATTGGAGCTTAGTTTCTGAAAATTGTGTACCACTAATTTATAATTCAAGGATTTTTTGAGAGGTAAGTAGTGTAATGCATGTAAAATACTTGATTTATAATAGGCAGTTATTCTATTGGACATTGTTATTATGTTCATAACCATAGCTATTGAATTACTCATTATTATTTTAACTTATATATACTTTATTTTCCGTTAAACTTTGCTCATTTTTTCTTTTGGTCTACAGTATCCTTTTCTCCATATAGAAAATATCTATTACAGAATATTCTTCTACAACAACTATGGTTATGCTATTTCTTGCATTATTCTACCAAAAAAGCATATTTGACCATGCCTAACCACCCTATTTTAACTCAACCTTACCTCCATTCCATTTCCACATAAGTTACCCTCTTTCATTAGTTTGCTAAAGCTGTTGGGATGCAATATACCAGAAATGGAACAGCTTTTATAAAGGAAATATGTTACATTACAACTTAACAGTTCTAATGCTAGAAAAATGTCTAAACTGAGGCATCCAATAAAAGATACTTCTACTCAAGAAAAGCTGATGTCTGTCATATAGGAAGCATGTGGCAGGTATCTTCTGGCCCTTATTTCCAGTTTCATTGCTTCTAGTTTCTGATACCAGTGGTTTCCTCTGTAAGCATCTGTGTGCCTTCACTCAGCTCCTCTGGGAAAAAATTCTGGATTCTGGCTTGCTTGTCATCTCATGGGAAAGCAGATGGTGACAACTGTTCTGCGCTGCATCTTCTGCATCTCCAAACGTCTGCAACTATGTCAACTCTCCAAGCACTTCCAAATATCAGCATCAGAGGTTTCTCCAAAGTGTTTCCCCTTTTAAAGGACTTACTAAGCTAATCAAGACCCAATTTTAATGAGTTGAGTCACATCTACAGTTAATCAAAAGGCCACCAAAACTGGGTGTGTCACATCTCCATAGAAATAGCCCAATCAAAGTTTCCCACCCTAAACATTAGGTGTAGCCTCACAAGATGACTTAGAGAAATAACACAGCTTTTCTGGGGTACATAACAGCTTCAAACGATCATATTTCACCCTCTGGACCCAAAAAAGACATGTTTTTATTTCATGTAAAAAATGTATTCCTTCCATCACAATATCACAAAGTCTTAAACCATTTGAATAACAGTACAAAGTCAGGGTCAGTACAAAATCTCATTAAAGTTAGTTATAGGCATTTTCTGTCCAAAGTTTAGGGGAGTCTGAGTGGAAGGGGATCCTGTTCACCTTCCAAAGACACTCAGAGTAATGGTCTCCAGTTGGAGGACCAGGGGAAACAAAAGTCTTCAGTCTGGTTACAGGGAGATATGGAAGTCTTCAGGTTTGGTTTCTGAAAGAGTGGTGCAGGAGTGTTGTGTTGGAGTGTGTGCATGTAATCATGTGAGTGAGAGGAAGTCCTGGGCCATAGGAGCCATGCACCAGATCATAACTGAGTTTGGACCCTGTGGTTCCTATGACCCTGCTAAGGGCAAGGCCAGACCAATTGAAGCAACAGTTTGTTCAAAACCCTTTGCTGTTTGTCTATAAGCCTTCTCACTAATGATGCCAATATGGGAGGGAAAGTTAGTAAGACACCCTTGCGGGGCTTGAAATCCAACTTTAAGAAAGCTTCTACTGATGACTGGGGAGTCAAGCTGACCCCCTGGCTGACTTAGGAAACTGTGTGAATTAGAGTGGACCACTTTTGGGGAAACTAAAAAGACATTCTCTTGATTATGGCTTATCATTACTCTGTCTTATAAATTAAAATTTTCACATCTCAGAGTAACAGGAAAACATCTGTGTAGGGCTTTCAAAATTTATCTCATTAAGCAAACAGGCCTGTAACAGTGCTGATACAAGATTTTGCTACACACAATAACAATTGCATAATCCACCAAAGAAGTGTTAAGACTACCCTGTTATTTAAACACCGATAAGAAGACAAAAATTAATAAGCCATGATTCTTGCCTTAAGAAAATTATAACCTAGTACAAAAATTTTATAGAGTCTATTCTGTACAACTGATGTTAAAATTTCATGACCTTGGTAAGAAACAGTTAAAATGTGTGCTCTAGCTTGGAGGTTTGGCTTTCTTTCCAGAAGGAGTACTTAAGTAAAGATATCTAGGTCTCAGGATGCTCCTCTTGTTCCCTAGCCAGTTCCCAGAGGACAAAACTGGGCCCAGTTACATAAGCTAATTGGAATTTGGCCACTATTGTATGAAGATATCATAAAAATACTGCATGTAAGCAGTTAAAAAAAGAAAGAGGAGAAACTTAGGAGAAGAAGAGAGAAAAGAATCTTACGAGAGAGGAAGAGCACCCCATCAGAATCTTATGCCCTTCTATGGATCTTAAATAAGGAGACTCTGAATGCTGTTCCCAAGATTGCTATGGACTTTTACTAATGAGAATTAAAATACTGCTTCTGAAATTCTCCAGCATTTCTCTTCAGGTGTTGGTGCCATCTTATCTGGTGATGTAACTATGCTATATATTTGAATACTCTTTTAATTACTATCTTTTAATTATTTTCTTTAATTACTTTCCTAATAAAATCTGTTTTTATATCACTGCAGTTTGTGTAGTCCTCAAAATCCTAATCTATAAATTAAGTGGCCACAAATATCATGTTGCCTTTCTTGTTAAAAAATTGGTGCTGTAAACAGGATTTGCATTTCAGCACAGCTTTATAATGGTAAAGGCAAGTGAGACAAACTTTAGAAAATTTGTGCAGAAAATACAGACTATGTTCTTCTGAATATTGTAATGCTTTATTAGGGCCATTCTTGATAAATTTTAAGTTTCTAGTTTCTTGTCCTTTTTGTATGCAGAATGTTTGGATTTAAACATTTTGTCTCCCTGGTTTGTACTTTCTAATGCTCTAAGACATCTGGGATTTTTTAAGTCAATAACCCCTCTTCAGGATTTACTTGAAATAGATTAATAGTCAGCCATGAGATTTGGGGTCAACCAAAACAGTATTAACATTTTGTCAAATAATGAGACACAGAGAACATATGAAGGAAAATGTAAAACCAAATTATAATCTATGGTAGTTAGATTCAGTTGTCGACTTGGCCAGGCGAAGGTGCCTAGATCTATTGCTTGAGCATGAGCCAATGGCGTGTGAATCTCATCAGTTGCTGATTACATCTGCTGTCAGCTAGGAGGCATACTTGCTGCAATGAATGATGTTTGATTTAATTGGCTGGTGCTTAAATGAGAAAGCTCAATGTAGCACAGCCAAAGCAGCTCAGCACACCTCATCTCAGCACTTGCAGCTCAGCCCAGGCCTTTGGAGATACAGAGAGGAATCTCCCTTGGGAAAGTTGTTGGAACCCAGAGGCCTGGAGAGAAGACCAGCAGAGATCACCTTATGTCTTCCCATGTAAGAAAGATCCTCAGTTGAAAGTTAGCTTTGTTTCCTCTGAAGAACTAATGAAATAAATTCCCTTTTATTAAAAGCCAATCCATATCTGGTGTGTTGCATTCCAGCAGCTAGCAAAGTAGAACATAATCATAAAGTGAATAGTGCTCCTATTTATTGTAAGGCAGAAAACCTGCATCCAGCTCCCTTGGTACCTCTGTATCCTCATTTAGTTGCTTTCTTCCAGATAAAGGGATTAGGCCTAACACCATTACATTTGACTCCAAATTTGTGGCTCCTCTTTGGTTTTCTGTTTCATATTTTTAAATTGGGGAAGTTGTTTAATATTGAGAAACTCCTTGCTTGCAAGTTTTATCCTCACAGTTTTTTTAAAAAGCCTTGATATGTGCCATTAATTATTATTAAAAATTTATATTTATGTTTCAAATAGCATTGACTAAAGCATTTCAAGTATTTTACATTATTCTGACAAATTCAGTTCTGATGGTAATTGTATGGGGTGAAATGTTTGTTTAAAATAATGACTTAAGTATGAAGGATATAAAGGATGTGTTTTCACTAAAAGGAAAAAGAAAGTAGTTTTATCCTTACATAAAATAAATGGCTATAACAGAATGAGAAAAATGTTAGACAAAGCCTGAACAAGTATGGTAAGTTGCCAAAGGTTTGTGGAAAAGGAAATTATGGTCAAAGTTAGGAAAAGCTTTAGGTGAACAAAAGGGAAGGTGTTGAAAGCAGTACCTGAATTCTTTATCATCCACCTTTCTTTACATTAGTTTGAGCCAGGGGACTTGATGTGGGTAAAATACTGTAGAAAAGAAAAAAAGGCTCCCTCCAGCTTCTATGGAGAGGTCCTTACCATGTTGTTTTAGTAACCCCAACAGCTACCAGAGTCACATAGATCATCCCATGGATTCACCACTCTCAGGCCAAGAGGGCCACCATAGATGACCCCTGAGAGTGCACCCTTGATCCTGAACACCCAACATGCATCATTCTCCAGAAGCCAATGTACCCTTCTCGATCAGAGCCCAAATCAGCTGACCAGCCCATGACTAAGGCCTGAATGATTGTCATTGCCTTGTTCTAGCTCATTGGAAAGCAGCTAGTCAATGCACTGCCAAAGCCTGAGGAGACATCCAAACCCTGCTTCAGTCACCCTGGAAGCTGACTGATCTACACACAGCTGAAAATTGAGGAATTGATGCATGGACATCCTGGCCTGCTGTGTCTGTGGACTAATTGTCTTTTTTTGCTCTTTGTGTTTATCTTTCATTGAGCAGTTTTAGACCTGGAAACAGGTCACCTGGAGTTCTTCCCAAAAATCAACTTTACTCTAATTTGGTGGGATCCCTCATACCCAGGCAACTTCCCCTTTTCTAGCTGCTGTCTAGAGTGTGTGTCTCCATTCCTTCCCTGAAGCTAATTGCATGTTCATGTGGTGGCACTCCCCATAGCCAGCACCATGTGCTCACTCCTCTGTTTCTGCTCAGCCTGGTCATAAACCCTTCCAAGGGGAATGACACATGCAAGGCATACTTCAAGACCACCTATGTTAGGAAAAAGGTGGAAACTATAACAAGTATTCATGCCAGGGCAGTTCTCAAACCTGTATTATTCTGTATGCACCCTAAAGGAAGGTCCCCCAGTATGCTAGAATCCCACATTACTAGGTTCACCAGTGCTGTTTTTTGCTACTCTAGGGTCACAAGGCTATTGCCATAACCCCTAGAAAGGGAAACAGTTTCCAAGTCCACCTGACCGTATACACATGTATAGTTTTACCCCCCACTGAATCTGACATCTTTCACAGTGCAGTCCTCCTGGTAGTGCAGTGCCTATGGGATCAGGGGGTACTCTTGGCTCTGCTGAGGTGGAGGTCTCCTGGGAACTGGTGCCATGCAGTTTGTCTCTTGCCCAAAGCTATGAGCTTGGCCCTCACTGGAGAATAAAACCTGGACAAAACCTGAGACGAGAGCCAGGGCCCCACCAGCAGGTGAGGGAATCCCAAGGCAGGGGCTGGGTGTGGAGGCCAGGGTGCACAGGCTGTCAAGGAAGCAGAGGAGACCCCCTTGGGGGGGCATTCCCCCTTCCTCACTTTCATTCCCTACATTACCCGGCTTGGCCCTGGAGGATGGTTGATTAGCTAAAGATAGGTAAGATTCCTAAAGGAAGGAACAACCTAAGAGAGGCACAGTGACAAAGAGACCATTAGGAGAAAATTGGGGGCCAACAGAGGTGGGGCACAAACCCTCATCCCCTGAAATTTTCAGGGGTCTAAACCCCACATGGCTACCTTGTTTCCCATGCCCAGCTCATATCAGGACATACCAACACCTGCAACAAGAAGATGATGAGATATAAGTGATGCTATTTCCCTCTGGCATGAGCATGCATCAAAGGGGGAAGTGTAGCATGCAGTCCCTGTTTGCTGAAGCCATTTCCTCTCACAGGAGGCAGCCCCTGTTTACTCAGGCCATTTCCCCTTTGAAATATCTCCCTTGCCTTGGGGACATTTAGAACTGCACATAGGCAGGATAAGATAAATTCTTGTAGAGACTCCTCCCCTTCTCTACATCAGCACATGGCTAACTACTTTCTTTTAAACCCTATATCAATCCCTGTTGGGGGCTTAAACTTTCAGAGGCTACTTGGCTGAGCCCTATGGCCATAAACAAATAAAACCTACTTCCTGAAACTTCAGGGCCTCAGCCCTGGTTTGTTCTATTTCTGCATAATGTTCCTGTAGGCTTGCAGCCTTGTTCTGGTTTTGCACTACCCAACCACTCATATATTTCATCTGCCTGGCTGTAATGACTAATCTGTGAATGGACATTTATTTTCAACTCAGGATGATCTTTTCCCTTAACTGGGATTTTTAGTAATTTAAATTATATGGTACATCAAGGACAGAAAATTTCACTTCCAAGAATAGTATTAAAATTGTCAATGATTTTCAATAGTCCTTCAATGCTTTTTGGAAAATCTACTGAACCATTATGTAAAATTGGCAATTGTCACACAGAGCATGTAGTTACAATAGAAAAACCTCATATCTTTCAAAAATGGGCCTTTCTCTACACATGGAATTATCTTATAGTGATAAATGGACTTTGGATCATCACCCAGATGAAGCTTCTAACCACTTGACAATCTGCTCTATTATCATTCGTGGTCCATTTCTCTTATTAACCAGGACTCTGAACACTCAGTTTACTGTAACTTTTAAAATAATAGCTCTACTATTTCTTGAGGAATAATTCATGTAGTTTAAATATTGAATACTAAAATATATCTGATTCTAACTTTGATACTTGTTATGGATATCATTTTTGTCTCCAGTCAGATATGCATAAACCCTAACCTCCAGGCTCATTAATGGGATCTTATGTTGAACTGCAATCTTTGAAAATATCATTGATAATAATGAGAACAAACAGGAAAATGTAGGCAATTAGACTGGAATCCTTATAAGAAGAATAAATTTGGACAGAGATAGAGAAAGAGAGGTCACAAGATGGAAGCAGATATTGAGTCATGTCATGAATTGCCTCAGCCAGAACCTTGCAGAATTCAGCAGATTCATACCTTTGCAAACGCTTTTATATGGAGCTATTAAGTCAACCAGCAAATTTTTGCTATATTACAGCAAACCATTCAATCTTATTTGTAAGACCATCCTTAGGAATCTAAGATATTGTATGCTACATAAAGTGCAAAATTTTGAATGTATTCTTTCCATCCAACAATATATGAGAACATTCAGTTTTCTTGATTGCTTTGTTAGTATTTGATATCTCCTTAAATTAAAATATATTTCAATTTGCACTTTATTGGTACTGATAAACGTGTTAAATGTATATTTCCAATTTTTTCACAGGTAAGAATTTTTTCCTCCTTACACATGTGGCATTTACTTTTCCTGCTACATCATCACATAAAACCCTCTATAGATTCTCATGAGATTTTAAAGAGATGGTTGCATTGATTTGCATCAAGTATGGATAGTCAGCCATCAAAAAATAATCTCAGTATTAATTCTTTCAAATAGTTAAGCATGAACTAGAGCAAATCAATATGGCCTCAAAAGAGTGAGCCGGACACTCCATTTGAAGTTTATTTATCTGAAAGTGTGCTGGTTTGAAATGTTGTATGTACCCTAGAAAAGCCATGTTTTAGTCCTAATCCCATTTTGTAAAGGCAGCTGCTTCTTCTAACTCGTATTCAACACTGTATATTTGAAACTGTAATAAGATCATCGCTCTGGAGATGAGATTTAATCAAGGGTGGTTGTTAAGCTGGATTAGCTGGAAGCATGTCTCTATCCATTTGGGTAAGACTCGACTAGTTTCTAAAGTCCTATAAAAGAGGAAACATTTTGGAGAACGAGAGATTCCAAGAGAGCAGAGCAGAACAACATAGCCACAAGAAGCAGATTCCACGAGCCAGTGACCTCTGAAGATGAAGAAGGAAAATGTCTCCCAGGGAGCTTCCTGAAACAAGAAGCCTGGAGAAGAATCTAGCAGATGATGCCATGCTTTCCATGTGCCCTTCCAGATGAGAGAGGAAC
>PVIY010060082.1:0-11790 GCA_004026745.1 Myrmecophaga tridactyla
CTATGTCCTCAAATTGCCTAGGACAGCCCAAGTTTTTATCTGTTGTCCCAATGTAATTATTATAACTTCTCCTTTCTCCCTTAGAAGAGTATGAACTCACCTCCTTGAACACTGTATGTTATTATTGTCCTACCTAAGACCTTTCACATTTCTTTGGCTCTCCTAGCCTCTATCACAGCATTTAAATTATTACCTTCTTTGCATATCTAGTGTCTTCACTAGAATTTGAACTCCAAGATGTCATTGATTACGTCTTTTTAATCTTTTCATCACTAGTATTCACCTTATAGTTGTATTCAGGAATTTTGATCATATGTTCAGTAATTTTTCAGAGGGCATTCTGTTCAACCATATGGCCCACAAACCTAAAACATTTATTATCTGGCCCTTCACAGAAGAGTCTGCTGACATGAGAGAATGTGATTTGAAAGGATAAGAGGGCTGATTATTATAATAAAAATGATACTAGCTACTATTTACTGTCAACAATATTCTAAATGTATTACATGTATTAACTGATTTAATCCTCACAACAACCTGATGATTTAGATGCTGATATTCAGGGCTGATATATATGGGTATGGGGTTGTGCACAGCATATGAAAGTGTTTGGCCTGGCCAAGTAGGTGAGTGGGAACTGAAATCTAGTATGTATTTATATTTCCTAAGGTATGTGCCCTGGCAAAGGGTTGTATTTAAGGGGAGAAGTACTCTTCTTTCCCCTTCAAAGACATAGTCCCTAACCATTTGTCAGATCATAGGCCCGCATATTTCTAGAGGAGACGCTAAAATAGTCAGAGTTTTCTATTTTGATGCCCAGAGGCAGGTGCTTTTTAAAGATTTGCCTAAAAGGAGTTGTATAGGAAGGCTACAAATGGTCTTACTGGTGTATTTCTCATTTCACTGCTGAGGAAACTGAACATAGAAAGATGAAATTATGCATCTAAAATATCAAAGCTTGCGTTTTTTAATCTAGAGAGAATGACTGTATCTTGCATACTAAATGTCAGAATCTTCTGGTGAACTTTTATGGGACAGTGGTTGATGCTAGTGAAAACATTAATTTTTAGGTGAGAGCATTTCTTAGTAGTAGTAGCATTCTAAGTATACACTGTCGATAGTACTAGCATACCATGGGACTAGTTAGTGTCTTCAATTCCTTTCCCACCAAAAATGTTTGCTAAGTGTATTGAGGAATTTTTATTTATGGAAACTCCTTTCTAATGTAATATTGGAGCCAGCAGAAAAGTATATAATGAATATACTAGTTTTTACAAAGTCTATCATTATTCTCTTTTTAATTTGATATAATAGGAAATTAAATTCATTTGTTTTCGCAGTACTTCTTATTTTAGAGTATAAATTAACAAATGATATTAAAACATTGCATTGTGCATAAGTTAGGATGTGTGTAATTTGCATTTAAAAAATGTGTATTTGATCTTTTTGACTCTTCTTATAAGGACATGGTGGAAATGGTTTCTTGAAATTTCAAGATTCTGAAGAAATTACCAACATAGAACTTGCAGATGCTTTTGAACAAATGTGGCAGAAAAGACGGTAATTAGCAAATGACTTTTTTTCCTGTGATAAATTAGTATTATCTTAGTGATTTTCCCATGGTTAGTAGATGTGTGGGTCCTATTTTATAAGATTTTAACTTAATTTAATCCTTCTGTCTATCCTTTTAAATTTATCTTCATTAATTCCACAGAACTGACTTAGTTTTCAAAGAGAAATTCAGGATTATCAAGAATGTGAAAAAAAAATAATTTTTTAAGGTCACATCTCTTGTTATTTAGCATCCTTTTCAGAGGAAATAAGAGTCCCTCCAACCAAGTTCCCTATTATTTACAGGGATTAAGAAAGATATATATATATATATGTGTGTGTGTGTGTGCCTATTCCTTGCTTTCTAGCACATTCTCTAGCCCTCAGTGTGATAACAATATGTTATTTCTTCTTTAAGAAATGTCTTCTTTTAGGAAAAGATGATATATTGTTAGTAATCCATAATAAACACCCTTTTAAAAGTGTTGAAATTTGTCATATACATGAACTTAAATGCATTTATAGTAGCATTAGAATGGCTTTTATATTGACTACCTTCAGTAAGCACTTATGTGCTGGCTTCTATGCATATGTTACAAAGGGAAATATAATGCTCACTTTGCTTGCAAAATATTTGAAATATAACCGAAAAGAGAAACATGTAAACAACTGTGCTAAATAATAAATATTACAAATATTAAAAAGAATCCATAGTCAGAATGTGTGGAAGTGTTGAGGAAGAAGCTTTTACTATGTAATGGTTCTTATTCATAGCTTACATTTATTAAATGCATCTATGTGCTAGTCATTGTGTATTACATGTATTGTCTCATTAATCCTAACTGCAGCGCTATGAGATAAGTACTGTTATTCTGCTTTTTACAAATGAGTAAACTGAGGCACAGATAGAATTACACACCTAGTAAGGGTCAGAGCTAGGTTTCAGACCTAACTGATCTTATTCCAGAATTTGCTCTCTTATTTGCTTAACTGTACCACTTCCATAACCTTAGATATTTCCAATCTTCAGGGACTTCCACAGATTTTGCCTCAGAACAAATATGTCGTATTAATTGTATCTTCCATCACCCTTCTAGATATTGTGCTTAAGATTTCATACTTTCTTTTCTAGGTATAACATTAGCCATTTATCTAGATCTAGTGTCTGAGAAAAAACTGTCAGAAAACATTTCACCTTCGATAGCTAGCTAGGTCATTTTAAAATATAGAGCTCATTATGTTATTCTTTCACTTCAAAAACCTTTGGTGACTTCCTAAAACTTATAGATAAGATTCATGCTTCATATGGGTTGCTTTACAAATTGCCTCTAACCTACCTTTTTAAAACTAATTTCCCCCCACTTCCAAATTTTCAATGAAAATTCTCTTTTTCCTGGAACATTTTATACTTTTTCATATTTGGGTGCCTTAGTATTTACTTTTTTCTCTTTTAGAATGTGGTCTTCCTTTCTGTTAGATAAAATAATGCCTACCTTTAATTGCTTATGTAATGCATCACCTTTCCCTGACCCTTTTCCTTCTATTCTGTTCCCTTCTCAGTGGTTTCTGAGCATTTTGACTTTGTTAGACTCTAAGCTCTATGACAACAGGGATTATGTTGATCTTGCTGATTGTTGTATTACTGGCAGAGTGCCAAGCACATGGTAGGCTCTCAAACTTTTGTGACAGCACATTCCACTTAAGTTATATGTTTGTATGACCAAAAACCAGTTAATTTTTTTTGTTGCTGTGTTTTTCTGAACCTGCTCCAGTTTCTAGTACAGTGTGGATACCAAATAAATGTTGAATATTTGTTTGGATGCTGAATCATGTGGAATAGACAAGGGGGGAGGAAAGAGTTGGGGCAGCTACTATGTGGCACAACCACTTCTCCCTATTGAGGTAGTTCCCCTGGATAAGATTATACCTTTAGCTTTTCTGCCAAATTGTTATTGGGAATTCTGAAAAGTTAAAAAAATTTAACTAACAATCTGACTCAGGTATGACATACACGTCTTATGTTCTGGAAGTAGTATATAAATATTAGTCAATGTGTGATTAACAACATTATTCACATCAAAGATATTATCACTTTTCTTTCAGCTACAATGAGCTACTGTTTATTATTGATACTTGTCAAGGAGCATCCATGTATGAACGATTTTATTCTCCTAACATAATGGCTCTAGCTAGTAGCCAAGTGGGAGAAGATTCACTCTCGGTAGGTGCATTTGCCCATTTGTAAATCTCAGTGCCTTTGGAATGTGTAACTATTTCTGAAATCACTTATATGCCCTATGAATGTATCTGTTATTTCTTGTTCTTAGATTTTTTTTTTAATACCTTAGAAGGAAGCATTGATTATGTTTCAAACATTTTGTTATAATGATGCTATTGCACATGTCTTTTTCCCCCCTTTTTCATAGCATCAACCTGATCCTGCAATTGGAGTCCATCTTATGGATAGATACACGTTTTATGTCTTGAAATTTTTGGAAGAAATTAATCCTGCTAGCCTAACTAATATGAATGACCTTGTAAGTATTTGCCTGCTTTAATTATAGCATATAGGTATGCAAATCTTAATGTGAAAATGCAGAATATTATTTCTTCTACTCCTAAGGTTCTGTTTCATATGTTGAATGATGGCCTGTTAAAATGTTTGGAATCTACCTTTTGAGTAGTATCTCTCTCTTTACTACAAGAGGCCTAAAGCTTTAGCCCAGTTTACTTGCTATTTTTTGAGGTATTTTCCTGTCTTTATGCATTTGTTTGTACTCTTTTTCTACCAGAAGTGTGCTTTTTTTATATTTATCTATTGAAAATCTGCTTTGTTCTTCAGATCTCAAATCAGATCCTAACTCCTTCAAAAAGTCATCTCTCAGTGTTCTCTGTTGAAATTTATCTTTACTTTTCTTAGATCCTATTAAATTTTATTTCTCTTTTGTAGCATTTATACACTTTATTTTTTATTGAATTAATTTATTTCAGATGCATATTGTAATAGTTTCTCCACTTTTAAATTAATGCCATGCAATGGGTTGGCTTAACAACAGGAGTTTCTTGGCTCATGGTTTCAGAGGCTAGAATGCTTACTCCCTCCCAGAGTCAGTCAGTATCTTCTGTGGCTGGCAGTCTTTGGGGTTCCTTGGATTTTTTTCTCATATAGTGATGAGAGCATGGCAGCATCTTCTCCTTTCTCTTATGGGTTCTGTTGACTTCTAGCTTCTGGCTGCTCCCAGTGGTTTTCTCTCTACATGTCCAATTTCCTTTGCTTATAAGGACTTCTTGTTCAGTTTGGACACACATTAACTAAAAACATCTTCAAAAGAGGTCCTGTTTACAAATGGGCTTGCATTCGAAGAACTAGGGTTTGGGACCTGAACATACCTTTTGTGGGGGATGTGATTGAATCCTCAGCAAATCTTTTGTACTTAACAGCAGTCTCCTGAAGGAGAGGAAACTTATGTTATTTTTGTGTGCCCTGTAACTTCTATTGACATTACTTGTTGAATTTCAGAATTCTTTTTCCTGAATTTTCTATGCTGGTTGTATCTTTCCAATTAGATCTATTTTCAAGTTGCTATTGAAAGGATGCATAATAAAAACCTTGAAACAACAACTCTAGACTGGGTAATTATTGTACATTAGTCTTTTTCCATTTACTCATAAACGTTGCTTAAGTGTTTGCTAAGTGCCAGGTACTGAGTATACTATAGTGAGAGAGGCAGACACTGGCCCTACCTTCATGGAGCTTCCAAATGAAGGAGAGGCTGAACTGGCAGTGTTCTGGACTCCTAGCACTGCTTCAGACAAGCAGCTTTGTATTCCTCTATCTTCTATATAAAAAACTTCTCGTAAGTTTTCATTTATTAAGGGAGTTATTCTGCAAAATTCTGAAACCATTGCTATAGGCTATTAAATTTGATAGACTAGAACTACTTAGCAAATACATTTTGAAGGGAATATATATATATATATTTAGCATCTTTAAGTCTAGATGAGTTTTTTCCTGTTGTATTTGACAGTACTTACTCCAGTATTGGTGTATTAAGCCTCCAAAGCAATGAAACATTTCATATTTTTACAAACAAACACCCCCTTCCCCCAAAGATCTGCTTTCTTTTTCTACATATTTGCATCTCTGGGGAGATAATCTAATCAAAAGTTTCCAGCCCACAGTGCTGAATCAGGTTTAAAAGAAATGGCTGCCCCCATAAGATTAAATCAGGGTTAAAACATGGCTTTTCTGGGGAACATAAGAATGATCCATTTCCTTCTGAACTAGTTTACTAGTTCATTTGTTTGGCACATTTCTAAATCAATTTTGTAATAATACCTATGTTCTATGGTAAAATTTGTTAAGTATGAGCTATATTCAGAGTACTGTATTAGGTGCTTTAGGAGCAGCAGACTTGGTGTTCAGCCCCTTAAAATTATAGTATCATTGGTAACAGTTGAAGAATACTCATTTATAAAGTATTACCTCTTATATGAAGTCTCTGGACCCTTTAGGTAACATTCTTTGCTCTGTGAACATTAAACTTTTGCTCTGTACCTCTGTACTACTTTTAGCACAGTGCTGTAATTTTTATATTTCTGATTATCCTTCTAGGCTTTGAACTTCTTGAATAAGAGGCATAAGGACCATGCTTCATACCTGATACTATCCATTGAACTTAATTGTAGTACCTGGTATAATTAGAGATGCTCAGTGACTATTTATTGAATGAATGAAAGGAAGTGATAATAATTCACATTTATATGGTTCCTTTAAATACATTGGGATTCAGGATTAAAAATTTTGTTGAAAGAGGTGGGTTTTCAGATTGGAAAGAAGAGAAGAAGGATAGCATACTCTAGGAATGTAAGGCACAGAAGCTGCAATTAGATGATCCTTGTATTTGACATTAAATGCTTAGCCTGGCTAGAGTGTAAGACTCTATAAGTGAAGGAAATTACTGAAAATTAAACTGAGTAATGACTGTGAATCATAATGAATTAAGTTGTTAAAAAATTTGCCTTTTTGAAACTTTCTTCAAAGTTGCAGACCAACATGATGCATTAAATACTTATTTAATACACACTTGGATTTGTTTGTTTGTTTATTTGTTTGTTCATTTATTTATTTCCTTGAAGACACTTACTTGAATTCTAATGAAAATAGTGTATGGCTATAACAGAATATAAATATTCAAATGCAAGTATGTTTTTGCTGAGTGTTAAATGCCATTTAACAGGCAGTGAACTTTTAGATCATACATCAGAGCCATTCCTAATATTTCATTTAATTTTAGCTTTTTAAAGGATGCTCATCTATAGGAAATAGGAAAAAAATATCCAATCTAATTTATATTGAGGAATTACTCTTTTGTTTAACATATGATAAAAGAAAATTGAACCCATTGACTAAATTTTTGTGAAGATATTTTGATTTAAATGGAACCATAGCTAAATCTGTTTAGTAAAAATTTAAATTATCATTTATTTTATATAATACAGATTTTATTCTAAAATAAAATAAAGGGAGCAGGGAGGATTTCTTTTAGAGATAAAAATTCAACAAATGTTACATAGCTACCATGTGATTCTTACCTTCCTAAGTTTTCAGAGGCTTCACAATGAGTTTACACTTGTAAAGGTATTATGTGATGTATGGCAAAAAGCCTAACAGTAACTGTTCTTAAATTAACATGGAGCTCACAGAATTAGGAAATTTATTATTGTAACCATGACAAGACATGGGAGAGTAATAGCAAGGAAAGTTGGGGAATTTGCTTTTGTGGGTATGTTTAGTGCCATGATTGTCACTAATAAATCTGAGATAGTATAGATCTCTAGAAATTGCTAGCCCTGGTTTTAGTCTCTGAGTCTTCTAATCCATTTTACAAATTATTGCCCTAAATTGTTTCTAAGCACAGTTATTCCCCTCCCCACAACATTTTATTATGAAAAATTTCAAATAAATAGTGTAATTCAAAGAATTTTTTGGTGGACACCCACCACCTAGATTCAACCATTACATTGTTACTGTACTTATAAAATCCAGTTTTGGTCTTGTTTCTGCCCAACTCAATATATTTCTTCATTTACCAGTGATCTAGTGAATAAAATACAGCTTCCTCAGCCTTTCATTCAAAGTCTTTCATGATATGACCCTACCTTATCTTTGGTGTTATTATCAGGTATAGTTTTACTAATGTAAGAATGTGGCCATACCTAATAAAGCTCACCAGATTGCCCTGAGAGGCCTTCAGTTTATTTGGGATTTCAGTGTTACCTCTACTTGTTTTATCTTTTATGGTTTCCTCAACCTTCCATCTGCTTTGTCCTTCCTATTTGGCATTTTACTTTCTTGAACTTCTCCCGTATTTTTCCTTCTTTGCTTCTTAATTTATATTCTACTCTCTTCTTTATGTTTCCTTGTACTGTTTTTCTGAACACAAGGCAAGAGTTTGGGCTTAGTTAGATCTACTTGCTAGTAGTGTATTTTTAGGCAAATTACTTAATGTCTTTGAAACTTAGTTGAAGTGGAGGTAATAATTTTCACATATCTCAGAGTTACTTGTAGGCGTACATGAAGATATTTATAAATGATTTAGTTTACTGCTTAATACACTGTATTTCATAAATTTTATCTCCTCTGCCTTTTCCTCCCTGTCATGTTGGTGGTTACCTATGCAGATAGTCTTGTCTCCATAAGTGGGCAGGTGCGGTGGGTCCTGCCTTTACTAGCATGCCTATAATTATTTCCCTTCATCTGTCCTATACTTCAGCCAAAGTAGATTGTTTATTGTACACTTTACACAGCTCTGTAGCTGCTCCTTTATTATGAATGCTGTCATTTCCCATCTGTAAATCCTTTTCCTTCAAAAATTAGCCTAAATACCACTTCCTCTTTTTTCCCATCCTCCAACTATAAGAAGTTTATCCTTGTCTGAAGTAGAAACTCATTTTTTTCTACCTTGTTATGTTTATTTACCTCTAATAGACAAAAGCCTTGAGGACTGGATCATGTTTTATCCATCTTTGTATCTGTATTAGTTTGTTAAGCTGTTGAAATGCAATATATCAGAAGTGGAATGACTTTTAAAAAGAGAATTTATTAAGTTGTAAGTTTATAGTTTAATAGTTCAGTGAAAATGTCCAAATTAAGGCACCAAGAAGAGGCTACCTTCACTCAGGAAAGGTCAATGCTGACTGCAACATCTCTGTCAGCTGTGAAGGCTTGTGGCTGGTGTCCGCTGGTCCTTATTCCTGGTTCTCTTGCTTCCAGCTTCTGAGGCCAGTGGTTTCCTTTCTTAAGCATCTATGGGCCTGCACTTAGTTCTCTGGGGCACAGCTCTGGGTTCTGGTTTGCTTAGTATCTCACAGGAAGGCACATGGCAACGTCTACTGGGCTCTGCCCGTGTTCAGGCATCTGCTCTCTCTGTCAGCACTCCAGGCATCTTCAAACATCATGTCTCCATCAGCTCTGAAGTAATTGTTTTCTGAGAGTCTGCATTGGCTGTGAGCTTTCACGTAAATATTTCTTCTTTTAAAGGATCCCAGTAAACTAATTAAGACCCACCCTGAATGGGGGGAGTCACATCTCCATCTAATCAAAAGGTCACATCCACAATTAGGCATGCCAAAACTCCATGTAGAGTTTGCACTCTACCATATTGAATCAGGATTAATAGAAACAGCTGCCCCCATAAAACATGGCTTTTCCAGGGTACATAATAGTGTCAAACCCATACAGTATCCTCTGTGAAAGATAATAACCTGACATGTATAGTAAATACTTTTTATGCTTCATTGAGTGAATATGTGTCTGTCCTTGGTAATTCATTCATGTAGAATATCAGGAATAAGAGTAACATGAAAATTATATTGAGATCTAAGTAGATATAAAGTCATGGTTTTCAGATATTTTGAGAACTAGCATGTCTGTGAGGTTTATTTGATTTATAAAATTGTTTACATACGTTCACAGCAAGAGAGTAAGGGGAGGTTATACTTCAACTCCTGGCAATTCAGAGTTCCTCCATTTTCATTGTTTTTACATATTGTAAAACTTTATTTGAATGATGGGTCATGATTGCAAAATGTTTGGAAACCACTCTGCTAGAGTACCCCACTGAGATAGATATAGGTGCAGAAAAAAGCAGTTCTGTTGTATGTGGTTGAGGTGAGTTCATAGTGGATTTAAGGATTCAATGTAGTTTGTGGCATATGATTCTAGAAAGTGGATATTTTTGCCCTCTATGCTCAACTTTCCTTTTATCACTGTTCTAATGTCTTAATAGCTTTCTTGGATGGTCAAGCATTAAAACAGTAATGAAACTTTAATGTTTGGAACCAATCACTTCTTTAGGTGGAGAGAGCTTTAAAACTACACTGTAGTCTACTATGTTGTGTCATTGGCTTTAACAAAAAATTTGTGTATTCATTATTTTTATTTATTTCTTTTAGTTTCAGGTATGTCCCAAAAGTCTTTGTGTGTCTACTCCTGGACATCGCACTGATCTTTTTCAGAGGGATCCTAAAAATGTCCTGATAACCGATTTTTTTGGAAGTGTACGGAAAGTGGAAATTACAACAGAGACTATTAGTTTGCAACCAGATTCAGAAATCATCGAAAGCAGGTATTCATCTTAAATTATTATTTGAATGGAATGTTCTAGTCTCACAAATCTTACATTTTGATGTAGTATAATATTAAGAGATAAAAATTGGTGTTTGTAAATAAAATTACTCATTTCTACTCAACATTTCTACTCATTATTTGCTTTATGTAGGCCCTATCCTATGCTTACACATTTCTACTCAATCTCCACTTTATATAGGCCCTACCCTAGTAGGCTTTCAGATTTATAGATAGAAACAAGTATCAATGGGAAGCTAAGCTCATGATTAGAATTATGTTGGAGCTCCAAAATATAATGCTTAATAGGAGGTGATTTGAGTCTTGCCAAGAAGGCCTTAAGCTTTCCCCGTAACTAGTTATATCAGAGCCATAGTTTCCTGTCAGTGAAGGGTATACAATTACTTAGAAGACCTTCATGACAGTGCAGGTTTGTGAACATGTCAGTCCAGTGGTATTCTCTTATGGATGCATGTGCTGTCACCTATTAGAGTAAAAGGTTTTAAGTAATGGGACATTGAACAGGATAGTTGCCAGCCGAGCATTTAGAATGTAATAAGGGCTCTAGGAATCTGGCAGATGTGAGGCAGCTAACATAAGAAGGGAAAGTGAGTTCCAAAAGAATGTAGGTACCAAATACCAAACACAGACTTCAAACTGTAACGCAATCCTTCCATGTTTAGAATTTTTCCAGGGTCCACCAATTAGATTTATTCTTAGACTACTACATATTTTGGTGCCTAGAGTCTGGGTAGTTTGTGAGCCTGGTGCAGTCGTATTTCCAGCTTTTTCCCTATTGCTACATTGTATTAATCTGAAACAACATATTTGGGACTGTTGTAAATTTTGGATTGCCCACTATCAACAGGTACGACTATTTAGTATTTCTTTTGGAGCTCTTGGTAATTTAATGGGGAAAGGAATGAGAGAAGTTTAGGACAGGTACTTCCCTTTTAGAAATAGATTGTGTGTGGGTGAGCAGTGAGTGTGTACACAAGCGTGTGTGTACGCAAACATGTGTGTACACAAGCATGTGTGTGTGTGTTTGCAAGAGAGAGTGAGATGGAGAGAAATTGGTTGATTTTGGGGAAAGTGAATTTCAGAAATATTTATAATGTTCTGTTTGTTTCTCTCTAAATATTTTTAAAGGCAAAACAACTTTTTTAGGAATAGTTTCTCCATTAATAGCCACTTTCTTGACATCTACAGACATTTTATTTTGCTAACCATCAAACTTTGTTATTTGTGAATGTATAATGCCATCTATTGGAAACTTTTACTCTAGGAGAGTTTTCTGGATTGCCAAATGGCAACATATAAATTATTTACAATTTTGAATATTTTAAAGATTTGTATTGAGCCTATGAATGTTATAGGAATAAATTTTTTTTAAATAGCATAAAATACTCAATAAGATTCTAAGTTTCTATATTATTATTATCAATTATTTACTATTCCAGATAGTTGAAGCCTTGGATTTCTTTCCCTAGTTCTCTATAGATACTTACTTTGGAAATATTTTCTTATATCAGATGATATCCTACAACAATAGGATCTTCTTTAAAAAGTAGCTTTCAGATTATTTTTGTGAAATGGCTTAATTATATCTT
>PVIY010060083.1:0-11785 GCA_004026745.1 Myrmecophaga tridactyla
CATGGCACTCCTGTCAGTCTAATCCCAGGCTCTAGTATTTCCCCATGGCTCCCAAGGGTCTTTCCTTCCCTGATGTGAAGACTCCTTTCTCTACTAGGCATGGACCCAGTTGGGCATTGGACCTCACACCAGACCCCCTGAAGGTCACACCAGGAGGCGTGTCTCCCACAAGACAATCAGGATTTTGGGATTCTTGTTTTCCTCCTGTCTGTCAGTCTGGACAAGCATCCCACTCATATCTTCATCCAAGCCATAAAGGTAAATGTCAGCCCGTTGCATTTGCCAGTGAATGAATGAGAGAACTGAATGAAGCAGAAAGGGAGAGCTCATCCTTTCCTAAGCTCCTTAGCCAGCTCTACCCATGCCCACCAGGATGGAGCATTAGCCCTCTTGAGGTGGAACACTTTTCTCTGGGTACACATCTGTCCCACCTGCTTTTCCCTGTTAAAAGCACTTCCTGTAGAAGACCCCCACCCCCCAGCAGGTACACAGAGGTACCACTCAACGTGTTTCGTGTCCAGTGAGTGCTTCATGGTATAACCAGAACTCCCACCATTCATTTTACCCTCCAACAGTCACTGGCTATAAATGGACGTTTAGAAATTTTCCATGGGTTGTATGCTCCCGTCTTTGTGCACACAGCTCTGTGTATATGTGTATTTCTTTAGGATACAGTCTTAGAAGTGAAATTATTGCCTCAAAGGACTCATTCGTTCAACCAACATCTAAAGAGCTCACATTGTGTCTAAGCATTGGGAGATGTCAAGGAACTAGAAAGCCACATGTCCCTGCCCTAGTGGAGCAGACATTCTAGGGAAGGATGTTTCCAGTTTTATTTTTGATAGATACTGCCACATTGCTGTCCAATTACCGGCATCCTCAGCCCACTCCTACGGCCAGGGCTTTGAGGCAGGTGGCTGGATGGCTTGGTCTTTGCTCTCTGCAAGATCTTCAGGGTCAGGTATTGGGACGGTCCTTTTGGGAACGGTGTGTGGGGGGGTGCGGGGGGAGTGGGAGGGGAGGAGGGGATGGAAGGGTCCATTGGTGAATGGGAGGAAGAGAAGGAGGAACCGTTCACAGGGCATTCGCATCAAAGCCTCCCGGACTGCACCATTAGGAGGCCTACGGGAGGTGGAGGGGAAGAGTTGAGGATGGAACCGTCCCCTTACAGGTTATACCATTGCGGGTCGTAGAGATGAACAGTCATCTCTGGGAAGTACTACTGGGGAGGGGACAGCTATAATGGAACAATTAATTGTGTGGGATGGGAGGGTCATCAAAGGATGCTTCCACTCCGTGCACTTTTCAGCACATAGAAGCAGAAATGGCACTATCTTGACTGTCGGCAGCCTCCACCCCTCTTCTGGTTCCCATCCGCGTCCCAGGCAGGTACCCTCAATCCGATAGAAGCCTCCACTATTATGCCCTACTAGGCTTCAGTAGCGGCTTCTCCAACTCCGCCCTTTCTGGTTCTTGAACTTCGAATTAGGGGCTCGAGAGTGTAGTGGCAAGTGATTGGATGCAAGGAGAGGGCCTCAAAGATCGTCCTGGAATCTGATTGGTCAACGTGAGCTTTCTGTCACATCTCCCAAGCTTTTCCGGTGTGCAAGAAGGGGCGTCCTCCCCGCTCCTCCTCCCTTTGCGTAACGAGCTCCAATTGGCTTCGGGTTTGGCGCAGGCGCGATGATAGCTTACCAGAG
Organism: Myrmecophaga tridactyla; assembly: GCA_004026745.1. Lineage (NCBI taxonomy): Eukaryota > Metazoa > Chordata > Mammalia > Pilosa > Myrmecophagidae > Myrmecophaga > Myrmecophaga tridactyla. The sequence continues at coordinate 1,701 of PVIY010060083.1, forward strand.
TTCAGAACTATGGCGGCGCGGCTTTCGGGACGGGGAGTAGATAATCGAATCCCCAGTCCGGGCGTTAGCGTGCTCACTTGTAAAAGGGGCTGAAGATGATACGCTTGTACCAGAAATTCACAGAGATCTCTAGTTCGTAGACATGTTCTGCCTTTTAGTGCACCGGTGATGGCGGCACGGTCCTGTGTTCCGCCCTGATCCCTAAGCTCAGTCACAAACTAGCAGGGACTTCTTCGTCCAGTCGTTCAGTCCTGAACTGCATGCATTCTTGCTAAAACTGCGTCATCGGATTTGCGATTTGGGGAAACTTCACAGAAGTTACTTTTTTAGGCAGAAATCCTGCTCTAGTGGAGGGCTCTGGACCTAAGGGCTACAGAGCGGGGGTCCCCAAGTAGCCCAGCCTCCAGCAGTTAGTGCTTTTGCAATGACGTCTTCCCCCATCTTTCCCCCCCTCCGCTATTAATTTCGGAAATACACGAAAGACCTGGAGCTAGGATTAATATCTTGAAACTGTATTGCAAACTAGTTTTAAAACATGAATCTTTATCTAAAAGCGACAATAGTTGTTTTGTACACAGCATGGCTACATTGCCTCTTGTGATGCATAGGAAATTGGGGAAAGCTTCATAGTAAAAAACATAAAAGTTAAATGTAAGAGTATGGGGTTATAAAAGCAAACCCTAAAAGTGTATACAAACATAAATAAATGAACTTAACTCTTGACCAAATTGATAATCCACCTAGAACAGAATTCTTCCAGATAACTTTTATTTTATTTTATTTTTATTCTTTTTCTCTTTCTTCCAGATAACTTTTTAATCCATTTCTCTGGTTGGGTCACTCTTGATCACCAGTCAGAGAAAGGGTCCTTTTACACTATTATTCGATTCAGTTTTCTTTTGTTTTGTCAAGACCTCTGAATGCTTCCTGTTTGTATTAAGCAGGATGCTAATGATTACTTGAAGCCAATTTCTCCTTTGTTTTGTTTAATCAGAACAAAAGCAGCAAATTGAACGAAACAAACTGTTTAAATTGGTTTTCCTGTCTGGAATTGCCTGGGAATGCAAGAGTCACAATTGGGTAAGAAGGTGCCTGCCCCATCGCCTCCACCATTTGTTTTCCCAGACTCTGGAGTAGCAGAGGCCTCAGTTTCTCGCTGTTGGGGGCCACAACCCAATGTTGTGCATGTCATTAACCCTTTCTTAGGTCCCACTCTGATCTATCACTGCCTTTACGTATTAAAGGGGCTGCTGAGAAGCCATGATTTGTGTCTGTCTCTACCCACAACTGTGCCCTATTGGCTCAAAAATCCCCACATTAAACTCCTGTCTCAGAGAAAGCATAAGAATGGGACTATTCACATTGTTCTTGGCTGCTATTAATTCTCTGGTTAATCAGATTAGTTATTTGGCACAGGTCTAAGGGAAGAGACCAGGAGTTTCATGAAGAATGGGTCATTTTTGGCAGGCAGGGGAGGTTGATGGGGGAAATGGTCCTGGAGGTTTTTTGGGGACTCATGTTACAGTGACTTTACATGGTTAATGGGGGAAGTGGGAGGGTGAGGAGTGAGAGACCCTAAAGGAACACAATCTGTTTTACAATGTTACCGAGGGTATTCTTTTCTATTGATATCCTTTGGTATAAGTAGATACTTCTTTCTGTGAGAAACCTCTGTTCCTAAGGAAAGTTACCCAGAAAATAATGCTTTTGCTTAAGATAATAACAAAGAGCACAAATGACCTCACATAACTTTAAATAAAGAACTGATTCTCTGTCTTATCCAGGGATTTGCACTTGTAACATTCCTATACTGCATGTGAAATCTCTGTTAAAATGGGTACACAGTTTCTGTTTGGGGAGATAGTAAAGTTTTGGCACTGGATGGTGGTGATGTTAGAACAACATTGAACAGATTAATTAGCACCACTAAATGTATACTTGAAAGAGGTTGAAATGGGAAATTTTATGTTGTTTATGTTACCACAGAAAAATGAAAAAAATTCCAAAAGATTAAAAGCACAAATCTAATATACATACAGAATGACCACATGTCACATGTTGTGCTCTCTGGAAGGAGTCACTGAGATAGTTTAGGTGCAAGATTTTATTAATTTAAAAAATATATATAACAACAAACCAAACACAAACATTCTTAACTTATGATCATTCCGTTCTACATATATAATCAGTAATTCACAATATTGTCACATAGTTGCATATTCATCATCATAATCATTTCTTAGAACATTTGCATCAATTCAGAAAAAGAAATAAAAAGACAACAGAAAAAAATTCATACATACCATACCCCTTACTGATCCCTTTCATTGATCACTAGCATTTCAATCTAAATTTATTTTAACATTTGTTCCCCGTATTATTTATTTTTATTCCATATGTTTTACTCGTCTGTTGATAAGGTAGATAAAAGGAGCCTCAGACACAAGGTTTTCCCAATCACCAGTCACATTGTGAAAGCTATATCATTATTCAGTCATCCTCAAGAAACGTGGCTACTGGAACACAGCTTTACATTTTCAGGCAGTTCCCTCCAGCCTCTCCATTACATCTTAACTAAAAAGGTGATATCTATTTAATGCGTAAGAATAACCTCCAGGATAACCTATCGACTCTGTTTGGAATCTCTCAGCCATTGACACTTTATTTTGTCTCATTTCTCTTTTCCCCATTTTGGTCGAGAAGGTTTTCTCAATCCCTTGATGCTGAGTCTCCGCTCATTCTAGGGTTTTTCTCAATCCCTTGATGCTGAGTCTCAGCCCATTCTCGGATTTCTGTCCCACGTTGCCAGGAAGGTCCACACCCCTGGGAGTCATGTGCCACGTAGACAGAGGGAGGGTGGTGAGTTTACTTGTTGTGTTGACCGAGACAGAGAGGCCACATCTGAGCCACGAAAGAGGTTCTCTTGGGGGTGACTCTTAGGCCTAATTTTAAGTAGGCTTAGCCTATCCTTTGCGGGGTTAAGTTTCATATGAACAAACCCCAAGATTGGGGGCTCAGATATTGCTTTGGTTGTCCACACTGCTTGTGAGAATATTAGAAATTCTCCAAATGGGGAAGTTGAATTTTCCCTTTCTTGCCATTCCCCCAAGGGGACTTTGCAAATACTTTTTTATTCACTGTTCAAATCACTCTGGGATTTATTGGGGCATCACTCTGGACAAACCAACCAAATCTCATGTCCTACTCAAGGTTTCACGTACTTATGGTGTTTGATTAAGCTGTCCACATAAGTTATATTAGGAAATGTACTAGTCAAAATATAAATTTTGTACCAAATAAACATTTTTTGCTTTAGTCTCACACATAAGTTAAAGTTTTAAAATATGAATTACCATCTATTTTCAACACCCTACAGTAATGACATTCCTTTGTTTTTCCTTATGCAAAAACATTTTTTAAATTTGTACATTTAGTCACTATCATTATACACTCTAGGCATTTGTAGATTATACCATCTCAGTCTTTATTGTCTATCTTTCCTTCTGATTTCATTCATGAGGGGCAAGATATTTTAATTATTAAGGACCAACACCTATGAAAGGAAGGAGTGGAAGTGGAATTGGGCAGAAGGAGAAGCAGAACCACAATGTAAAGCTCAACAAAGCCTTGGCCAACCAATCTGGGTGGGAACACTAGAGTAAGTATTGCTCCTCAGAATGTCTTGTGTGGGGCTGAGATACCGTGACCTTAGATGGAGCAGCTCTTTGAAGCTGAGGCAGCCCCTGACGGAACTTGAAGGAGGGTTGGGTGGCACATGTCTGGGTTTACCACAGTTCACCCCTTGTGTACATGGATTCACTTCTCCATATATGATTGGGACCTGCTCCTCCAAAATTCTTGGGGATCTCTGTTTCTGAGGGATAACTTAGAAGATGGAGGTAAGTGGGATAAACTAATTGCATCTGGTTTTAGATGATGGCAGTGGGCAAAAGAAAATATCCAGACTTTTCAAGGACTGTTGGGCAAAGGGTCTGAGTTGGTATTGATACGTGGAGACATGAAGTAACTTCCTGTTTGAGTGGAGGCCTACAAGGACCAAGTAATAAGTGGAGTCCTGGCCAAGGTCCAGCTTAAAGTGAGCCTTTGTCTAGTTTACCATGGGACACTGAGTCCACAGTCCAAATCAGTGGTCATTTTGCCAGTTGCTGAATGTATAATTGGGATCAACATAGTTGGGAATTCGCACAATCCCCACATTGGTTCCTTGGCCTGTGGGATAAGAGTTATGATTGTGGGGAAGGCTGAGAGGAAGCCTCTGAAGCTACCCTTCAGTCAGCCAAGATAATAAATAAAAAACAGCACTGCATCCTTGAAGTATGGCAGAGATTGATGCCAGCTTTAAGGATCTAAAGGATCCAAGAATAGTGATCCCCGTCATCTCTCCATTAAATTTACCAGTATGGCTCCTGCAAAAACTTGCTGACTCCTGGAGGTTGACACTGGACTACCAATGTCAACTAAATAATAGCAGTCCCAGTTGCAACCAGATGTTGTATCATCGCTAGAGAAGATTAAAAAGGCCTCAGGTACATGGTATGTGGCCCTCAAATCAATGACCACGTTCTTTTCTATCCCTATCAGAAGAGATAAAAAACAGTTTACAGTCACATGGAAGGGACAACAGTGGGCATTTAAAGTTTTGCTTCAAAGCTATTTTAACTCTTCTGTCTTCTATCCTAATCAGTCAAAGAGATCTGGACTGTTTGGACACTCCACAGTACATCATATTGATTCATTTAATCGATTGTGTTATGTAAGCTGTGGCCAGCATGCTGGTGCACTTGGTAAAACATATATTTTCCAGTGGGTGGAAGACGAACACTGAAAATTCAGGAAACTGCCCCATGGCTAAAAAATTTTAGGAGTTCAGCGGTCTGGTGCATGCTTGAACATTCCCTCCAAACTAAAAGACACATTATTGCAGTTTGCTTCTTCTACCATGAAGAAAGTATAATGTCTGATGGGCTTCTTCAGATTCTGCAGGGAGCAAACTCCACATGTGGGAATATTACTTTGGCCTATATACCAGGCAATTTATTATTGATGAACCAGCAGTATGGCAAAGCTGGTTCAAAGGGCATTCGAGGAACTGGGTCTATGTAGTACTCTATAAAAAGGAATATTAGATTAATATTGTTAGGTTAGATATAACACTGGTTAAAGTCACACAGGAGTTCTCTTTTCTACTGGACAGAAATCATTTGCTTCTCTACTGGGCAAACATCTACAAGTTAACAGGAAGCTTCACAGAGGCTGGGGTTTCAATCAAGAGTACAGAGCAAGTCAAATAGACACATGTCTTTACACCGAAGTTCATAGAGGCATTATTCACAATAGCTGAAAGGTGGAAGCAACTCAAGTGTCCATCAACAGATGAACGAATAAGCAAAATGTGGTGTAGACAGACAATGGAATATTATTCAGCTATAAAATTGACAGAAGTGCTGATACATGCAACAACAAGGATGAACCTTGGAGACATTATGTTGAGTGAAGTGAGCGAGACACAAAAAGACAAATACTGTGTGATCGCATACAGTAAATACCAATAATAAGCACATTCATAAAGACAGAAAGGAGGTTACAGGTTACCAGAGGCTGAGGGGAGGGAAAAGAGGGAGTTATTGCTTCATGGGTACACAGTTTCTGTTTGCGGTGATGAAAAAGTTTGGGTAATGGGTAACGGTGATGGTAGCCCAACATTGTGAATGTGATTGATACCACTGAACTGTACACTTGAAAGTGGTTAAAATGGGAAATTTTGAGTTGTATATGTGGTACTACAATAAAAAAGTTGAAAAAAAATAAGATACATGCCCCCAGAGAATTAAATAACCCTTGAGTGGGCCTGTTAATCTCCAATATGACATTGAAAAGACATTGCATTATGTCCAAGGGTTTGGATAAATTTTCTTAACATCTCAAAGGTAGAACCTCATACCCTGTGGCTCTGAGCAGCATCAATGCCCTCATTATAGTTGGATCTTCAACGAGGTGAATCTACTGATTGAAGGTTTGCACTTCTGTCCTTGGAATTGGATCTTTTTTTTTCAGGTAGGAACTGGACATTACTTTCCAGGAGTTCTTTTTCCCTTTCATTTGTATTTGAATAACATATATACAACCTAAAATTTCCCCCTTTAACCACATTCAGATATATAATTCAGCAGCATAGTGTTCTGCTATCATCACCATCATCCATCACCAAAATTTTCCATAACTTCCAACAGAAATTCTGTATCAATTAAGCTTTAATCCCCACTCCCTTTCCTAGCCCTCCCCAGCCCCTGGTGACCTGTGTTCTAGTTTCTGACTTTATGAATTTGCCTATTCTACTTATTCCATATGAGTGAGATCATACAATATTTATTCTTTTGTGTCTGGCTTATTTCACTCAACATGTCTTTGAGGTTCATCTATGTTGTCACATGTATCAGAACTTCATTCCTTTTCTTGACTGCATAATATTCCATCACATGTATATGACAAACTTGGTTTATCTATTCATCTGTTGACAGACACTTGGGTTGCTCCCATCTTTTGGCAATTGTGAATAATGCCATTATTAACATCAGTGTGCAAATATCTGTTTGAGTTCCTGCTTTCAATTCTTTTGGGTATGTATCTAAAAGTGGGATAGCCAAGTCATATGGCAATTCTATAGTAATTTTCTGAGGAACCGCTAACCGTCTTCCACAGTGGCAACACCATTTTACTTGCCACCGACAATGCACGAGTGTTCTTGTTTATCCACATCCTTTCCAACACTTGTTATTTTTTTGTTTTTTTAATAGTAGCCATTCTAGTGGAGGTAAAGTGGTATCTTATGATGGTTTTGATTTGCACTTCCCTGATGTTAAGCATCTTTTCATGTGCTTTTCTTCCAGGAGTTTTTAATGCTGTTGTGAATGGAATTGTTATCTTTATTTCATTATTAGACTTGCTAAAATTTTGTTTAGAATTTTGAATTCTGGTAGCTTTTTCATGGATTCCATTGCATTTTCTGCATAGATGATCATATGATTTTTTACTTGTTTCTTTCCAATCTATTTCGTTTTCTTTCCTGATTGCATTGACTAGAACTTCCAGCACAATATTGAGTACAAATGATGAGAGTGGATTTCCTTGTTCTGTTCCTGATTTTAGGGAGAAAATCTTTCTTTCATTAAATATGATGTTTGCTGTGGGTTTTTTTGTAGATGCCTCTTATCTGGTTGAAGAAGTTTTATTCTATTTCTAGGTTGTTGAGAGTTTTTTTAAAAAAATCAGGAATGAATGTTGGATTTTTAAAAATGCTTTTTGTACCTCTATTGAGATGATCATATGGTTTTTCTTTTTTACTTTGTTAATATGGTGAATTACATATTTTCAAATATTAAGCCAGCCCTGCATTACTGGGCTTTACCCCCCTGGTCATGATATATTATCCTTTTAATATAATGTTGTGTTCAATGTGTTAAACTTTTGCTTAGAATTTTGCTTCTATGATCATGAAGAATCTTGGTCTGTAGTTTTCTTTTCTTATAATGCCTTTGCCAGATTTTTGTATCAGTATAATGCTGGCCTCAGAGAATGGGTTGGGAAGTATTCTCTCCTCAATTTTATGGAAGAATTTATGTAGAATGGGTATTTTTTTTCTTTAAATAATTGGCAATAGTCACCCATGAAGCCATGTGGTCATCTATTTTTCCTTGAGTGGATTTTGATAGTTTTTTTTCATTCAGTGAATGTGTCCATTTCATCTAAATTGTCAGAGTTATTGTCATAAAGTCATAATATTCATAATACTCCCTTAATTATCTTTTTCATATCTGTAAAATCAGAAGTGATGTTACCATTCACATTCCTGATATTGGTAATTTGTGCTTTCCTTATTGTAGACTTGCATAATCCCTGAATTGCCACTAAGGAGGGATTCTGCAGCTGGTTGTGTAAACTTGCCAGTGTATTAGCTCTACTGTCCCTCTGATCATCTTAACACTTGGAATGTATATTGAACAACTTAGTCCTTCCTATGCTTCCTGAAATTCTAGGCCCTTTCATCTTCTCCTAATGCAAGAAATAAAGTTGATGGCCCTTGTTTTTCCTCCATCCATCTTGATACAGTGTAAGGATTAATTATTTTCTTCTGTAGTAAAAATTTATTTTTTAAACATGACTCCGTGCCATGTCCCAGTCGATGCTTCTTCCTCAAAATAAAACTTTCTGTTCAAAGCACTTACCATTATTCAGTAATCTTTTCAGGAAATCACATTTTTTTTTCACATGACAGCATTCCAGTTAGGACTAGTTTTTCCAAACCCATTTGACCTCAGAGGAAACATGGGTCACATAGGATGGTGGATAGTTGAGCCAGACCCAGAACTCCTTCTTTCTCTCCCCTGCTCATCATTCCAGGACACTCCAAAGAACGCATGACCACTTCTTTGTGTTAGATGATGTCAAATTCTTTTCAGGCACTCACCTACACCTTTCTTGGGGTGACAGGCCACAGGATGGCAGGATTAAAGTAGCTTTGAGATTGCTTGGAAACAACTCTGGAATCTCAGTTCTGTCATTGGACTGGTTATGTGACAGTGGGCAAACTTTATATGTTTTATGTGCCTCAGTTTCCTTATTTGTCAAATAAGATGGCTAGATTAAGGAAATCTAAAAGCGGACAGCATTCACTCTTCATGCTTCATTTTCCAAAATCATGGACAGAACAAGAAGCTCCAGTATCTGACATTTGCAGAGGTTTCTGGCCTAAGTTTTTGTTGTTTCCAGTGTGAGCCCCCATGGATTCCAGGCTCCCATGGATTTTAATCCATATTTAATTCTAATGCCCAACAAGGTGAAAAAAAGGGTCAGACTCTGAAACGACAAGACCGTTATAGGCAGGAGAGAAATCAGAGGAAGAGTACTAACTGAGCATGGGAACTCTATCTTGCAGAACTTTCTCCTGTACCAATTCTAAAGTTTATAAATTGCAACGAGGAGTCAGTCATATTAAGATAATTGATTGTGGCAGTATTTTCCCATTTAAGCCTTGCATGAGTGGCTAGATTGGGCTGAGAAAGTGGACTCACTTGTTTTCAGTTTCGTTTGTTAATAACCTGCTTTGCATAAAAGCGTCAAGCACAATTGCGCTGATGTCTAAGTCACCAGGATGACACAGGAATGCCTCACAGAAACATTTCTGAAATAAATGTCACATTCAATCAGGCCTGTTTAACAAAAAATTTATATACTGAATAGAAAACACCATTAATGGTCCCAAGCTGTACTTTCTTTCTTGATTTCTCATTTTGAGAAGCACAAGATATCTTGAGAATAAATAAGACCAGTAAAAAGAGCAAAAAAGTATTCTATTCCTAAGCAGAATGAAGATATTAAAATGATGCTGGCCTGTCAGTGCCTCCCGGGAGCCCCATTCTTACTTCATGCTGTTCTCTGCTGAAATGAAACCTATTCAAGGAGGGTTTCCATGAGCAACCCATGGAAATTGGCACCCCTGCCATATCCCTCTCTACACTGATATTTTTTCTTCATAGTGTTTATCTCTAATTGACATTGCAATATACATGTGTTGCAATTATATATGTATATGAATATATTTACAGTCTGTCGCCCTCATTGCACTGTCATTTCCATAAGGGCAGGGCTGTGTCTGTTTTGTCCTATATTTGAACTCCCAGCTTCTGGAAACAGGATCTGGCTTATAGAAAGAGTTTAGCAGATGTTTGTCGAATGAATGAGTATCGCACTTACGTGTATTTCCATTAAACTGTATGGGCAACATTTACAGAATAAAACCGTGGCAAATGACATCCATGCATTTCACTTGCTCACTGAACCAATCAATCCATACATACTTATGCTGGTGCTTACTGTGGGCTCATCCAGGTACTAACCTCTATGTGTGCGTGTGGTGTGTGTGTGTATGTATGTGTAGAGGGGGTCATTGCAGAGAGGGATGAGAAGTAAAATGTAACACACAATCCAGAAAATTATCCTATCCTCCCTGGTTTCAAAAGTGTGATCACAAAGCTCAAGCTGAAAACAGAGTGGCCACCTTCTGTGTC
>PVIY010060084.1:0-11783 GCA_004026745.1 Myrmecophaga tridactyla
AAATTTTATATTTATGGATACATTCGGTTGATTCTGTTTCTCAAGAGAACCCTAACTAATACAACCTGTTACCAGGAGTGGCTCTTCAGAAACAGAAATTTAAAAATGAGTTCTTATGAATAGTTTTCTTCTCTGACTGAACTCAAAAGCACTAAGGACTCTGATTCCCATAATCAGAATGACACTGCCAATCCATTGGAAGAGATAGTCAAATATCACCATTCAACTCTTCTAGTGCTTTGCTTGTCCAAAGCCAGGCTTGGGGATTAATGTTTTTGACACCTTTATGGAGTTTGGTGGAAAGAAGAGGTTTAGAGGTGCTGGCTGATTGTTGTTAGATACGCTGGATACACTAAGGAGTGAAAGGGATGGACTTACATCTTCAAATGAGAATCTTAAATGCCATCTGACAGATGTAAACATTTTTATGAGTGTCTTGAAGGAAAATCTTATTTCCTGTAGCCATAGACTGGAGATCTCTGAAAATAAGACTCAGAATCTTATTGTTAAGGTAGCCACTTTGCAACGTAAACTGAAATCTCAATCTTGCATGGTGTCTGCCATTAAAGTGGGGGCATTGATTGGAAAGTAGTGGGACCTGAAAAATGCAATGTTGGCATATAGATTGATAATGATGTCGGAGGCGTGGTTGAAACCCTAGGTTATGCTGAGTACTTTCTAGATAACCCTTTAATAGTTTGCCCTGAGTACCTAACAGCCCCACTTCTGGCCTGCCTTGAAGAGTTGGCCATCCAAACTCCCCTTGAAGGGATTTGCCCTCGAGTGATTAATCCTGTTTCGCCAGATGAAACTGCAAATGAATGGCCTGAAGCAAATGGCTTGGAGGATATTTCTAATTCTTTTCATGATGGACCCCGACCATTCCTCATTTCTTCCAGACCTATAAGTAGGCTAAAGTCCCAACAGGTCCCTAAAGGTGAAATATAAAGTATCACACATGAGGAGGTACATTCTACTACAAAAGAACTGTGTGAATTTTCCAATTGATATAGACAGATATCAGGGGAATATGTGTGGCAAAGGATTTTAAGAGTGTGGGATGATGGTGGGAAAATGTAAGGCTGAAACCCCGATTTGGGCCCAATAACCAGAGATTCTGCATTCAGTATAAAAACTTGAGGTGTTACAAAAGGCATTAAGAGGTTGTTTAGATGGTTGGTTGAAACACGGATCAAAAGGTGGCCAACATTACCTGAGGTTGAAATGCCAGAACTGTCCTGGTTTAATGTAGATGAGGGGATCCAGAGGCTTAGAGAGACTGGAATGTTAGAGTGGATTTATCATGTAAAGCCTGCTGTTTCACCCCAGGAATTCCTGGAGGATGCACTTTTTACCTGAGCAGTGAGAAATAAATTTGTGAGACTAGCACCATCATCCCTGAAGAGCACTGTAGTTCCACTTCTCTATAGGTCAGATATTACAGTGGGAACTGCTGTCACTGAGCAGGAATCCTTAAACAAAATGCAGATAATGGGATCCTGAGTTGGGAGAAGCCAGGTGGAGGCACTTAATCACCAAAGACAGGGTGGCAGTGGCTATGACAATAGACAACAGATTCAGAGCAGGAATCAGAATAATCTGATCCACAGAAATTTGTGGAATTGGCTAGTAAATCATGGGGTATCAAGGAATACAATAGATGGGCAGTCTACTAAATGCTTGTTTGAGATGCATAAACAAAAGGATTCAAGGAAAAGTGAACAGAAGTCTAACATGAATTACCAAACATAGAGTCATGGCCCCTTAGTCAATTTCCAGACTTGAGACAATTTATAGACCCAGAGCCCCTTGAATGAAGGGGAGGCCAGGTCTCTTTTGGGGAGAATCCTGTTACACTACCACAAATTTATGCTATTAATCTTCCTCCAAGCCTTCTCCAAGGAGACCAGTGGTGTTTTACCAGGACAACGGTGCACTGGGGACAAGGAAATGATCAGATATTATGGGGATTATTAGACACTGGTTCAGAAATGACATTTTGCCAGGGGACCCAAAACGTCACTCTAGTCCACCAGTCAGGGTTGGGGCTTATGGAGACCAGGTGATTAATGGAGTTTTAGCTCAGGTCTGCCTCACAGTGAGTCCAGTGGACCCCAAGACCCATTCTGTAGCTATTTCCCCAGTTCCAGAATGCATAATTGGAATAAAAATACTGAGCTACTGGCCACATCCCCACGTCGGCTCTCTGACTTGCGCAGTGAGTGCTGGTATGGTGGGAAAGGTGAAATGGAAGCAACTAGAACTGCCCTACCTAGAAAAATAGTAAATCAGAAGTAATACTGGATTCCTGAAGGGATTGTAGAGATTACTGCCACTCTGAAGGACTTGAAGGATGCAGGGCTGGTGATTCCCACTACATCCCCATTCAACTCTGCTATTTTTCCTTTTCAGAAAACAGATGGGTCTTGGAGGATGACAGTGGTTCATCGTAAGCTCAACCAGATTGTAACTCCAATTGCAGCTGCTGTTTCAGATGTGATATCATCACTTGAGCAAAGCAATACATCCCCTGGTACCTGGCATGCAGCTATTGATCTGGCAAATGCTTTTTTTCTCAGTAGTGGTTACTAAGGAACACCAGAAACTCTTTGCTTTCAGCTCACAAGGTTAACACTATACTTTCACTTTCTTACCTAGGGTATATCCACTCTCCATCCCCATATCATAATCTTGTCTGCAGGGACCCTGTTCATTTCTCCCTCCCATAGCATGTCACACTGGTCTGTTGTATTGATGATATCATGATGATTGGATCTAGTGTGCAAGAAGTAGCAACTACTCTAGGCTTGCTAGAAAGGCATTTATGTGTCAGAAGATGGGAGATAAATTCAACAAAAATTCCACCTCAGTGAAATTTCTAGGCATCCAGTGGTGTGGGGCATGTTGAGATATCCCTTCTAATGTGAAGGTTAAGTTGCTACATCTGGCCCCACCAACAGCCAAAAAAGAGGCACAATGCCTAGTTGATCTCTTTGGATTTGGCAACAACATATTCCTCATTTGGGTGTGCTACTCCAGCCCATTTATCATGTGACCAGAAAAGGTGCTAATTTTGAGTGGAGACCTGAACAAGAGGAGGCTCTACAACAGGTCCAGGCTGCTGTGCAAGCTTCTCTGCCACTTGGGCCGTATGATCCAGCAGATCCAATGGTGCTGGAAGTGTCAGTGGCAAATAGAGATGCTGCTTGGAGCCTTTGCCAGGCCCCTATAGGAGAATCATAACAAAGACCCATAGGATTTTAGAAAAGAGCTGTCTGCTGCAGATAACTACTCTCCTTTTGAGAAACAGCATTTGGCCTGCTACTGAGCCTTAGTAGAGCCCGAATTTTTAACCTTGGGCCACAAATTTGCCAAGAGACCTGAGTTGCCTATCATGAGGTGTGTTAGTCTGACCCACCAAGCCATAAATTTGGGTGTGCTCACCAGTGCTCTATTGTAAAATGGAAATGCTATATATGAGATAGGGCCAGAGAAGGTCCTAAAAACACAAGTAAGTTACATGAGGAAGTGGCCCAAATGCCCATGGTCTCCACTCCTGCCATATTACTTTCTCTTTCCCAGCCCAGAGCTATTTCCTCTTGGGGAATTCCTTACAGTGAACTGACTGAGGAAGAGAAAACTCAGGCCTGGTTTATAGATGGTTCTACGTGATATGCAGGTACCAACCAAAAGTGGATAGCTGCAACACTACAACCCCTTTCTGGGGTGTCCTTGAAGGACAGTGGTGAGGGGAAGTCCTCCCAGTGGGGAGAACTTCGGGCAGTGTACCTGTTTGTTTATTTTTCTTGGAAAGAGAACTGGCCAGAGTTGCATTTGTATACTGACTTGTGGGCTGTTGCTAATGGTTTGGCTGGATGGTCAGGGACTTGGAAAGACCAGAATTGGAAAATTGGTGACAAAGAGGTCTGGGGAAGAAATATGTGGCTAGTCCTCTCTGAGTGGGCTAAAAACATGAGCATATTTGTGTCCCATGTGAATGAGCACCAGGGGGTGACTTCAGCAGAGGAAGGTTTAAATAATCAAGTGGATGAGATGAACCATTCTCTGGATACCAGTCAGCCTCTTTGCCCAGCAACTCCTGTCATTGCCTAATGGGCTCATGAACAAGGTGATCATGATTGTAGAGATGGAGGTTATGCTTGGGCTCAGCAACATGCGCTTCCACTCACCAAGGCTGACCTGGCTACAGACACTGCTGAGTGCACAATCTGCCAGCAGCAGAGACCCACACTTGGTCCCAGATGTGGCACCATTCCCTGAGGTGACCAGCCGGCTCCATGGTGGCAGGATGAATACATTGGACAACTCCCTTCATGGAAGGGTCAGTGATTTGTTCTTACTAGAATACACACATATTCTGGGTTTGGGTTCGCTTTCCCTACATGTAATGCATCTGCCAAAACTACCTTCCATCGGCTTATAGAATGTCTTATCCATCATCATGGTATTCCGCACAGTGATGCTTCTAATGAAGAAACAAACTTCACAGCAAATGAAATGTGGGAATGGGCACATGATTACGGAATTCTCTGGTCTTACCATGTTCCCCATCATCCAGAAGCAGCTAGATTAATAGAACGGTGGAATGGCCTTTTGAAAACTCAATTACAGTACCAACTAGGTGGCAGTACCTTGAAGGGCTGGGGTAATTTTCTCCAGGAAGCTGTGTATGCTCTGAATCAGTATCTGCTGTCTGGTGCTGTTTCTGCCATAGCCGGGATCCATGGGTCCAGGAACCAAGGGATGGAAATGGGAGTGGCAACATTCACATAACCTCTAGTGATCCACTAGGAAGATTTTTGTTTCCTGTCCCTGTGCCCCTGAGCTCTGCTGGTCTACAGGTTTTTGTTCTAAAAGGGTGAGTGCATCTACCAGGAGAAACAACATTGAGTCCATTGAACTGGAATCTAAGACAGCCACCTGGTCACTCTTGTACTACTCATGCCCATGGGTCAACAAGCCAAGAAGGGGATTGCATTACTGGCTGGGGTGATTGACCCTGACTATCAGGGGGAAATAGGACTGCAACTACATAACAGAGGTAAAGAAGAGTTTTCCTGGAATATAGGCAATATGCTACAGCATCTTTTAGTACTACCATCCCATGTGATTACAATCAATGGAAAACTGCAACAACCCCATCCAGGCAGGACTACCAATGGCTCTGAAACTTCAGGAATAAAGTTTTGGGTCACCCCACCAGGCAAAGAACCATGGCCAGCTGAAGTACTTGCTGAGGGTAAAGGGAACATGGAAAGGATATTGGAAGAAGAAAGTGATAAGTATGAACTACCACCACGTGATCAGTTACAGAAATGAGAACTGTAATGCTGTTTTGTTCCTTTTATACTGTAAGTTGTAAGACAATCAAGTTTAAGAATGAATGTTACCCAAGGACTTGCACCCTTTTCTGGAGAGATTTAATGTGTTTCCAGCTATATGCAGGACAGTTGAGTACTGTTAGGTGAAAGAACAAATGTGTGTTTTATTGTATTTTATTTAGAGATTAGGTAAGGTTTAAGATGAAGAATGTTCTAGTTTGCTAGCTGCCGGAATGCAACACACCAGAGATGGATTGGCTTTAAAGAGGATTTATTTCATTAGTTCTTTAGGGGAAAGGCAGCTGCCTTTCAACTGAGGTTCTTTCTTACATGGGAAGGCACAGGGTGACTTCTCCTGGCCTTTTCTCCAGGCCTCTGAGTTCCAACAACTTTCCCCAGGGTGATTTCTTTCTGCATCTACAAAGGCCTGTACTGAGCTGTGAGTGCAGGGATGAGGTATGCTGAGCTGCTTGGGCTGTGCTACATTCAGCTCTCTCATTTATGCACCAGCCAATTAAATCCAACATCATTCATTGCAGCAGGCATGACTGCTAGCTGACAGCAGATGCAATCAGCAACAGATGAGGTTCACATACCATTGGCTCATGTCTACAGCCACAGAACTCCATGCCTTCACCTGGCCATGTTGACGACTGAATCTAACTACCACAAAGAGCTTATTTTTTTCCTAGTCCCTAAGTATCAACAAAAGAACATTATGAGGGAAAGTTGTTCTCTAGCAGGTTTTAAACAGTTTCGGAGTAGAGTAGTTGCAACAATGGTGCTTCTAGAATTTTCCAGTGGACAGACCAGTTTGGGCCCATCTGTTGGCAGCAGATGCAGTTTCCTATCTCCCCACCCCCATGGGAACTCTGTGTTAGGGAAATTCTTTTAAGCCACAGCCCTGTGCTATAAGGTTCAGCTACTTGTTTTTTATGCTTGTTTTTGTTATTGATTGGCTATTCTCAGAATGCATTTGCCCACATGAGAGCTGGCCTGTCTCATCTCTGTCTAAACAGTCAATTGGGTGTTAAAACAAAAATCCCAGAGGGAAAATATTGACATGAGTGAATGACTTCAGTCATTAAACAACAGAAAATGGCCACATCAGGGTTGTGGCTGAAGAGGGTGAAAGAGGCTGAAAAGGAAAGGCCCCTCCAACAGAACCTTATTCATTTTCTTGCCTTTTGATGCATACAAATGATTTACATATCTAAAGCCTAAAATGAAAGCAGTATTTAAAATTGAATCAAAACAAACATTAAACCAAATTGCAAATTAAATTTACAACATGACCAGTCAAAAAATCATTTGTGAAAAATAATTTTGATTTACTCTTTTAGCAGAATAAATTTTGAGCAAAAATAACTTAAGAAATTTACTCTAACATTATATAATTGATGATTTAATCATGAATTGATAGTGGTGTACTAATTACTAATGTGGTATTCCTAGAACTTTCTTGTATATATTGTGGAATAGAGAAACTTAGTACATTTATTCAGTTGTTAGAAACTAGGGCCCTCTCTGGGAGGAGCGTGCCATGACAAAGAGGAAGGAGAGAAACAGCACTGATGACTTGGAGTAAGAATCAGGGATATCATGTCTTTATGTCTCTACAAGCAGACCTGAGTACAAAATATGCATGCATGAGTAGAGGTGTATACATACACACATATCTATGCATGCACACGTGTATACAAACACGGGTACACATTCACATTCTGTATACATGAAAATGCAGGTATTATATGATAAATATAAACACATATTTATATATGACTAATATAATGCTATATATTTATTGCATACTAACATTTTATAGTATGTTATATACACACAAGGACTTATACCTCAGTCATATGCATGTGCTGTATGTGAGTGTGTGTTTAACACCCATGCTTGGTGAATCAGGAAGCACTGCAGTTCCAGGGCCAGTCAGCTCACCAAGGAATGGAACTTGTTGTCTAATACCATTGCTCACAAACAGCCCAGGTTCATTAGGAAAAGAATGATTCCAGGTTTGGGGCAGAAAATATTCAAAGTGAGACTGAATCATCCTCTTGTGCACAAAAAAAGCAGCTGGAAGTGCTCTGAAACTGTCAGAAATATTAGCAGAGATCAGGACCAATCTCCTAAGGGCTCTCACCAGTCATATCTGGGAAAATCTGTGCACCAAAAAATAAAATGATAATAGTATGGGTAACAGATCCATGACTCCATGCTGATAAACAATAGTGGGATGCAGGGCTGGAAGATACGGCTTTTCTAAAGAAGAATATCAGCTAGCTGATTAGAAGAGATCACAGAGGTAAAAATCACCATTGTGTAGCCTCTGAAACTGCAAATATCTGAATCTGGCAAGTACTCTCAATGCATTCTAAAGTCACTGGGTGGGAGCAAGTTATCTGTACCCTCAGAGCATGACCTCATGGAATAACGTGTTATTTAACTTAAATGGAAAAGGATCATTTTACAATAGAGCTCTGGCCACCATGACCAAGTGGTGACACTTGTTAAAGCAGTAAGGGGCCATGGGGAAGTGAGGGGAAGGACCCCACCCCCCACACACACTCTTGCTGCACCCCAGAGTTTAACCATATAGAGACAAGCAGGAAAACCCAGCACATGGGATGACTACAAGACACAGCACCAACTTCAAAAACAGCAACAGTTGAAAGGGGTAAAATCTGGAGGAGGGGCTAGAATAAAGGGGACCAGAGACAGGGTGCTCAAGTGCCACGTTTGGGCTTTGATTCAGTCATGCAATAAATGCATCCATATGCATGCAGGGGAATCTGCATGGAATACATATGAAATAATGTTGAATGTGAAATATCTTGGCTGTGATAATCGTGTGGTGTTTAACAGGAAAATGTACCTATTAATATTCTTAGGGAAACTCTGGCACACAAGAATAGAGAGAGATGATAGGGAGAGAGAAAAAGGTAAGTAGGTCAGTAGGCAGAGGACAGTGAGAGAGAAGGGTGAGTGAGTTGAAGATAATGAGAGAGAGAGAGAGGTAGGCAGGTGATAGGGAGAGGGAGGCAGGTAGGTAGATGATAGAAGCAGGTAAATGGGTGGGTAGATGATAGAGCTAGGTGAGTACATGATAGTGAGAAAGATAAAGAAATAGGAATGGACTGATGATGGATAACGAGAGAGAGGGATAGGCAGATAGGGGGATAGATGACAGCACTCTTTATGAACATCTCCTTATGACGACCTCTTGTCTCCACTCCTCACTGTGTTTAACATTTGCATAGTGGACTTAAAGTGTTCCCTGCACAGTAGCACAGGGCCGGGAGCACAGAGTCTCCCCTCTGCTGTTTTCCATCTCTGGGGCTGGGGGATTCACATGAATGGGGGTTCCTCACAGAAACACACAGAAATGAAAAAGCCTTCTGGAATGATGCACCCTCACATTCCCCTCCTCTGTTAAAAGTAATAAGGAGGAGCAAGAGAAGAGGAGGAAAAGAAACAGGGAAGAAAAGGAAGGGGGAAGACGGAGGAAGGAAAACTAGAGTGTGTCTACTTTGGGTAATAGGAAATTTGAGACCCTATGGTCTATTCTTTTGGGGCTTTGGGTGGGAAGAGGGTATGAGATGTGATAATTTTTGGCTAGGTCCTTGACAAAAGGGGTCATTTTACTAAGAAATGTATATCAGAAAAATAGGGCTTTTAAAATTAACAAAAAAATCTCGCATTACCTATTGATAACTAATTTAAAAAGAAAGAAAAGCAATCATTTATGCTGAGGTATGAAGTGGTTGAAGTCAACAATGCATCAGAGTATGATTTAGATGGTGGGTGCCCCAGGAGTGTGAGCAGCACCGGCCCCACCTACAGAGGTCGGCTCTGCTGCAGCCAGGAATCCACCCTATGCCTGGGCAAGGCAAGGAGTATGCTGAATTCCAGCCTGGCTGCACTCCTCAGCCAGGGAGTCCAGGGAAAGATGGTGCCTGGAACAGATGCTGCGTGGAGAACCTCCTCCTGTCCCCTGGGTGGAGCCTGGGTGGCGAGAGTGCCTACAGGAAGGGTCAGAACCCGGGATCCATGGCAGAGGTTGGCCTCAGGCCCAGGCACAAAGGGAAAAGCCAGGCACCCCCATGCCCCTATGAGGGGCCCCCATCTTTGTCCCCTGCCAGATGATGTGAACAGTTCAACAAGTTGCAGGTTCAACTGTCCAGAGCAAGGACGGCAGTAACCTGGATGTCACAGTGCAGCTATCCTCTGAAAATAACGATTTTACAGTATTTCAGTAAGGTTTCATTGGAGCATAAAATACTTGAAGCAAAGTGCACAAATCCTGAGTGAACAGGCTAATGATTTTTTGCTGAGTGAGCACATCTGCGCAGCCAGCCTCCCATCAGATGAAGAACATTCCAGAGCCCCAGAAACACCCCAACCCCCATAATCTGGCCCACTCTAGCCTTGTGCTCTCAATACCACCACTTTTTGGCTTTCTGCCACCCTTAATATGTTGTCTACTCCTAAAGTGGCAGCATCCTGGAGATTGACCCGCATGGCTGCGTGGAGTTGTCAGGTCCGCTTCCCCACTACTGTGGTGTCTTTCACATGGAAACACTGTCAAGTGTCTACCCAGTGCTGTCTGGTGAGATGCGCTCATCCCTACCACATCTTTTGCCCAGGGGGGTACAGGGTTTGCACCAGTTTGGTTTGAGGGGATGCTGCAGGCAGTTTAGGAAGAGGTTGCACCAATTATCCCCACCCGCAGGGCTTGTTCTTGGCAGCCTCACATTCTTGTCGACATCTGGTGCTGTCATACTACAATTTTTTTTTTCCATGGGCAGGCACCGGAACCAAACCTGGGACTCCAACAAGGCAGGCAAGTCCTCTACCTGCTGAGCCACTCTTGTGCCACCCCATAGCTCAGTTTTAAGCATCCTGGTGGGTGAAGCAGTGGTACCTTGTGGTTTTCAGGGGTGCATTTCTCTGCAGACAGTGTTAAGCATGTGCTCGTTTTTGGTCCTTCGGCTGTCTCGTTTTGTGGAGTTCTGCTTGCTCACTGTTCCGAATGGTCACAATGAGACATGTCCTGCCCCTCGGGGGAGGGATCTCCTCTCGTGCATGGTAGCAAGAGCAGCAATGCCTTCCTTAACAACAGCCACTGGTGTCCCTACCCCCGGGGTGTGCAGATGTTGGGGCCAACCACCAAAGCACAGCTCACCCAGCGATGATGGATGCCGAGGGGTGTGGTGCCAGGCTGGTTCGACCCCCAACACCATGTGCTGGCTCCAGGGCAAGTGGGTCTGGACCCTGGTGGCTGCGGGAGCAGACTCTAGCCATGGTCCTCTGCCCTGGTTCCTTTCCCAAAAGTCCTGCCATACAAACAGAAGTGCAGCTTTCCCTTCTCGCGGTGGGCTTCCAGTGGCCAGGGGTCCTTCCTCCTTTCCCTTCATAATGAGTGGTTAAGAACAGACATTCTGTTGAAGAAAGGTCTTTTCTGCTTTCAGTGTTGTGAAGATTTTTAGTGTGGTTTGAGCAAAGAACCAGATTTATGTCATTTTTCACAGGACAACCCTTTTTCTCTCGCCTCTGACCCAGGCCTTCCTCTGCCTCCGTGTCTCCAAAACCAGCGTCTCACTAAAGCTGTGCAAAACCTCATGATACCTGGTCATTCAACTAGCTTGATTCTTCTTCAGAATTATTCTGGTGATTCCAGATCTTCTGAGTTTACATATGTACTTTAAACAATCACGTTGATTACCAAAACAGCTGAGAAATTTTTTGTTTTTTCATTTTATCTCTATGTTAACTTGGGGAAAAATCACAAATTTTCACTATTGAATAATCTAATCTACATGTATGGTATATCCTTGCATTGGAATCTTCTTAATAATTCTTAATATGGTATAGCATTTTTATAGCGAATAGAGGCATTTGGTTTATTGATGTGATTGCAAATTATTGTATTTCATTTTCTGTCTTGCTTATAGATGGAGATAAATTTATTTTTGTATATTTAATATTTATTTCCTTAGTTTTGATTGGCTGATCCCTTTTTAACTCCCTACATTAGAAGCATAGATAACTGATTTTCATCCTTTAATTTCTAATTCAGGTATTTATAGGTATTCATTTTTCTCTGAGTAATCTTTGGCAGTATTCTACAATTTATATTAATCCTTTTTTTCAGTTCAGTCCATTTTCTAATTTCCCTTCTGAATTCTGATTTATGCTGTAATTTGTTTAGAATCATATTATTTATAGACAGGTATATATTTTGTACTGTGTCCTAGCATAATTCCACTGTAACCTATGCACGTACTAACTCAAGAGTTGACAAACTATTCCTTTGGGCCAAATTAGACCTGCCATTTGTTTATACAAATGAAGCTTTATTGTAATACAATCATTTTAATTCATGTAAGCATTATATGCGGCTTCTTTCTGTTAAAAAGACAGATTCAGGGAGTC